>OY759153.1:14286527-14517735 GCA_963662125.1 Diplazon laetatorius
GTTTTTTCCCGCCAGATGGCGTTTCGGTCGCTCGTCATGCTATGTTATCGGTTGCTCGATCATGGATCGATAATTTGGGTCGATGATAATGTTTTTTCCCGTCAGGCGGCGCTTCGGTCGCCGTGGTAATAGTTACCGGCATTGATGGTAACAGACAGTCGGTAATGTAGATCCTATCTGTTATCGGTTGCTTGATTATGGATCGATAATTTGGGTCGATGATTATGTTTTTTCCCCGCCAGGCAGCGCTTCGGTCGCCGCAAGATTTTTGAAAATAATAATAATAATGATAATAATAATAATAATGATAATAATAATAATAATAATAATAATAACGGAGGGACTTTGAATAAAAAAAATTTTCAACGAAATTTTTTTTCCGCCAGGCGGCGCTTCGGTCGCTCTCTCTCTCTCTCTCTCTCTCTCTCTCTCTCTCTCTCTCTCTCTCTCTCTCTCTCTCTCTCTCTCTCTCTCTCTCTCTCTCACTCTTTCTTGGCTGCTTTTCGTAGGTCAATAAATAAAAAACAATTAAATATATAATTTAATACATTCATTTTTTATTTATGCAAAATACAAATCATTTGAAAAATATACAAAATAGATATTATTATATGCGTCTTTTCACATCACCGCTTATAGGATTATAGTCTATTATACGATCGTGTAATATTAAGCAGTATGCGGCTGTTGCGTTAGGGAAATTCGTTCTTGCTTCAAACTCCAGACGAACATCAACCGGAGCTTGTTTGAGTGTATCATTTTGTTTTGAACAATCAATGACGAAAAATGGCGCATGCTTGAGAAAATTTTCTTTAGTGAGGACGGGCTGTGAATCCTGACCGTAATATGTTTTCCGAAAGTTCGCATACATATCATACAATAGTGCGTATTGATGAGTACTGATATCGAGATTGAGATTACCATATGGATAACACTGAGAGTTGAGGAAAAGTTTTACATTCATGATATCACAATGATCGAAACGGCTGGCATTTGTATTTTTCGCGAATTTTCGATTCGTTTGAAATGCCAAAATGATAAAACGTGGCTTTTCCAATTGATTGGCTGTTTTAACTGTCCAAACGTGTTTCATTGTGCTTGGAAGCAATGGATATTCATACAATTCCCACGTGCGATAACTCATGCTTATATCCCGATCAATATGGCCGAGTAATTGTATCTTACTTTTGTCCGATAGTGTTACATATGGCATTAACCATTCAATTTTTTTCAGATCAATTTTAACATTTTCATAGGCCCCACCTGCTTGAGGTGTTTGTATAATTGCATTTGTATCGCTTCTCGATCTTGTGAGAATTAGCTCGTGCTTCGTATTGATAATTATTTTTCGATAGTCCTCCGCAAAGCCAAGAATCATAGATAGTGGAATGCAAACATCAAAGTATCCCTCAGCATCCACAATTTTTTTCGTTTCTTCCACATCGATCCAACCGGCATTTTCAATGATTGCACTTTGACTTGGACTCAATGATACATAACCTTTCATGAGACAAGTCAACCCAACGTTCTTACATCGATCAATCTCCATGGCATTGATCTCATAACGAATTTCTTCAAATAAATGTAATATTGCATTGTTGACAAATGTTGTGGCTGTAACGAGGTTCCCATCTGATGTTGTCAATCTTCCACATATATGTATGGAACTTTGCGATGGTAAAAGACACAAATCTTGATGTTGAATGGCTATGCGAATTTCATCGCTATTATTAAAAGATGATGAAGTATATGGCTGATGTGCATGAATCTCATAATGCGTCACGGATTCGTCGAACACCACGGGCGATCGCACGCGCAGACATTCTTCCATTATAACAACAGCAAAATATCCAACACGTTATTTTTTCCCGCCAACGACTCGGAGTCCTAGACTTCTTAGGAACTGAATGTTGCGACGTGTGAGCGTCTTGATAACACGATGATGACTGATGATACGTCGGCATGCTGACCGTCTCTTATAGTCTTGAGCAATTTTACCATTAAACACAATGCCCATATCAATTGCCGACTTGCTTAAGATGCAACCGCACGGTAATCACTTCACCACGAAAATTTACGGGTTCGTTATCTTGATCGACTATGCGTAATTGTAAATGATCAATGATCTTCACGACGACCGGAAGGTAAATGACTTGAGATGGTACCTCAACGATCTTATATCCTGGTGGTACGGCTGGGAAAAATTCGTGTATGGTGTGAACTTTTTTTTCATTTATATACGCTCCCGAAGTTATATTGCACTCGATGCGTAATGCATTAATTTTCAGAATACGCACGGGTAGATCTGAATTATGTGTTGTGTTAGATGATAATTCACGATGAGTAAATCCTAATAGACTAGCAATAGAATCGCGCGGTCGGAAATCAATGTTTTGATTGCACTTTATCACACTGCGTAGTGTATTATTATTGGGTTTGAGATCGATGGAAATTCCTCGTGGTTCGAGCTGTTCCTTCAAATACGTATCAATATCTTCAATTTCGTAACTTCCAGTTGGTAATTCAATCACTTCCGCACCTACGTAAAATTTGTTTTTTCCTCGATCAATATTGGGTATGGAATTAAATGATAATAATTCCACTAGTCCGAGCACATAGTTCTTATCGGATGAAAGTTCGATTGGGGGAAAATATTGTGTTTCCAATGTGGCGGAGGTGCCCGATAGACTTAACGTCAATGAATCAACCATGACGACTCATCATCGACTGACGCAATTCCTCCGGCTTTACAAACTTTTATGTAAAAATTTTAAACATAGATGACCACATATATAGGTGTCATATTCTTGATATCTTTTATGATTATATTTAATTTCATTATTAACTCCGAGATAATCCATGAGATCTCGTGGTGGTTGTAAATCCCCAAAACTATCGAAATAACATACTTTATGACCAGTTTTCCGATATGCCACCCAGTGTGTGCCCGGACCGTTTTTATCATCAAGATTAATTATCGCCGATTCACAATAATGCGGTCCACCTCGGGGTAAAGCATTTCTCATAAATACACCACGAAAATGTGGAATTTTCAAAACACGCGCGTACTTAAGCAGCTCGACATCTGTGAGAGCTCGCTGAGGCAATCTTATGCCGAAGTTTTTTTTTTTTTCTTTTGCTCTCCGAACTGTAGACCAAACCCCGTCTTATACGGTTTGAGAAAGAGACCTTTACCCAAAGCAATAGACTCTATTGTTTTATTATGTCTCTGACTCTCTTCTAATTGCTGTTTAGCGGCTTTAGCATCGTTTACAGCTTTCGCTATACCCGCAGCACCACCAGCCAATGCTCCGGTCGCACTTAAACCGGCAAACAGGGGAATGAGAAATGGTAAAAACCCTCCGACTTTTGTGGAAACAGGTAGAATACGAGGTATATGAACATTTCTTCTTCCACCTGCATGTTTTACAACATCACGAGCTCGCTTTAAAGCCGATTGAATAATTTCACGTGAATTATTTCCACAAGATTTCGATGCTGCTTTTACAATTTGCATAATTCTAAGCCTCTTCTTCCTCTTCTTCTTGTTTTTCGTTTGCTTTCGCGCAATCGTGGCACCCATACCAAGCTTCGATTTCATTTTCATTGCGTTTGTTATGGCGTATGCAGCGGCCTTTTCGCCTACTCCAGAATCTCGGGCTGAAACACGTTGCCAAGCTTTTTCCGCTAAAATTCGATCGGCTGCGTTACGCGCTGCAACGTTTTCACGATTTTGCGAGTATGCAATATCGTGTTCTTTACACGCTGCGTCCAAACGATTTATGCCGGGATCACCGCGTGCTAAACGCTGTGCTAGTCTCGTACCCGGACCACAATACTGATAGCCCGGTATATGAAGTTCAACGGGTAATTTATTAATTAATTTATTCAAAACTCCGCGACCTTTGTGCATGATCCGCATGGGATGATGATCATACAATGACTGAAGTGTTGAGTATATAAGCATGGTATTTATATTATTGATCATCAGTCTGTAACAATATGGATTTCCGGAAGCAATCACTCGCGTTACCCGTGTCGAATTTCGATGTGCTTGCGCAGCAGCGTAGCGTACGCAGTCGGCATGGAAAATTACTGCCCGATAGTATTCGTGCGGTATTTTGCGGTCCGTCAAATTGTGGCAAAACAAATGCATTACTCGCTCTTATTACCCACCCGAATGGATTGAGATTTGAAAACGTTTATATATATTCAAAGTCTTTGAATCAACCGAAATATAAATTTTTGGAAAAATTGTTGAGATCGGTGCGGGGTATTGGATATTTTGCTTTTGGTGAGCACGACCAGGTTGTATCGCCTGCAGATGCACATCGTAATTCCATCATGATATTCGATGATGTTGCGTGTGAGAAACAAGATAATGTGAGAGCGTTTTATTGCATGGGACGACATAAAAATATCGATTGTTTCTATCTATGTCAGTCTTATGCGCAAATTCCGAAACATTTGGTTCGTGATAATGTCAATATGTTGGCAATTTTTCGTCAGGATGAAATAAATCTTAAACACATTTATGATGATCATGTGAATACGGATATGCCATATCCACAATTCAAAGATTTGTGCTCAAAGTGTTGGAATGATGATGATAATTATGGATTTTTGGTGATTGATAAAGATCGTCGGGGTCTCGATAATGGACGCTATAGAAAGGGATTCGATTGCTTTTTTTCATCATCATAAATAGATGTGCGAGACCGTGAAAATATATAGTACGCGGTGATCAATTGAAGTGAAAAGACATGGCTGCTGAAGAGTTCCGTCGTGAGAAAAAAATACTTTCTCAATTGGAAAAAGCGAGAGCTGCGGTTAAACAAAAATACAAACTTTTAAAAGCGGATAAGCAGAATATGGAGCAAGCATTGGATGAAACTTTCATGCCAATAGTCAAACCATTGGAAAAACTTATTAACGTTACCGATAAAAAACCCCGTAAGATTAAAAATGAAATGAAAAACTGGTTACCGCAAACGAAAAAAGAGATGAAGCAAGAGGAGATGAAGCAAGAGAAGAAGAAGCAAGAGGAGAAGAAGCAGGAGGAGGAGGCGGAGGAGGATGAGGAGGAGGAGGAGGAGGAGGAGGAGGAGGAAGAGGATGCCCCTTTCAATCGAGATCATGATGCGTCATATATAACCGCAGATGAATATGATGATGATGATGATAGCGATGATTATGGACAATTTTCGGGAAAAACGAAAGAACAATCAATGATGAATAAATATCTCAATTTATTGCATAAAAATCGGAAAAAGTTTCTCGATTTGATATATGGAGTTAGAAAATTATCCAATGGTACACTTATGATTGGAAATTCACCTATTAATTTCAACAATGAGTATATATTAGTGGGTCATGATAAATATCGTAGAACTGCCGGACTGCTCGAATTATTATTCAGAAAAGAACCCGATGGAAATCTCATAAGCACCGAAGATCGAAATAATTATACGAAAATTTTAAATAATACAAATGCATATAAGAAAAATTATCATGCTGATGAAAGTGTGCGAACGCAAAATAGTAAAAAATTCAAAAACTATATAGCTCCACATATTGCGGATAAGTTGGGACGAAAGCGTCAATCGACCGGTGGAGCACTGCCGCGTTTCAAAATTGCTCGAACAAATACAAAAATGGACTACGTTTACTGGGATGATCCAAATGAATTGGTCGATCGATTGCGTTTATTGCTTGCGGAAAAATCTGCAGGGAATCCCAGTCATACGAATGAAATTGTCTCAATAATTGAAGAATTGCGTGAAGCTCGAATTATTTATTAATACCATGATAAATGAATATGCTCAGTCTAATAATGAGCGTCGATGTGCGCGCATGGGACGTTAATTTTACCAAGAGATAATCAGCAGCAGCAGCAGCAACAACAACAACAGTATGGAGCGACGAAGATTAGTGGAAGAGTTGCATAAACCTGCGCGACGCAATTATCCACGACGAAAATTTCTTGTACGAGGCTTAGATGAGACATGGCAAGCCGATCTTGTGGAGATGCAACCATATGCTCGAGAAAACAAAGACTTTCGATATATGCTAACGGTCATTGATGTGCTATCAAAGTTCGCTTGGGCCATACCCATATTACGGAAAACCGCAAAAGATGTTACCACAGCTATGAAATTTATTTTCGAAAAAGGCCGAGTCCCGAAAAATTTACAAACTGATCATGGCAAAGAGTTTTACAATTCAAACTTTCAAAATCTCATGAAAAAATATAATGTTAATCATTATTCTACATATAGCAATCTCAAGGCATCTATTGTTGAACGTTTCAATCGCACACTCAAAAATAAAATGTGGATAAAATTTAGTTTGCGTGGAAGTTATAAATGGTTGGATATTTTACCCGATCTCATCGCAACATATAACGACACCAAACATCGAACGATTGCCATGAAGCCGAAAGATGTTACAACAACGAATTTTAAAACGTTATTAAAACGTTTTCCACACAATCATTGCGGTGAACGCAAAATACCAAAATTCAAAGTCGGCGACAAAGTACGAGTCAGCAAGAATAAACACGTTTTCGAGAAAGGCTACACCCCAAATTGGACGACGGAGATTTTTACGATTCATCGAGTCATACTTACCAATCCCACGACGTATCAACTCATGGATTATCGAGATCAACCCATCGCTGGCGGTTTTTATCAAGAAGAGCTGCAGAAAGCCCAATACCCCGATGTATATCTCGTGGAAAAAGTAATTAAAAAACGCGGAAATCAAGCTTATGTTAAATGGTTGGGATTTGATAGTTCGCATAATAGCTGGATAAATAAGGTTGACTTATAAATAAAAACAATAGTTTCATATATGTGTATTTACAAAATGTAAAAAAAATGATTTATTAAAAGAAAAAATATATATCATTCAGATACAAACTCAATTTTTACATATTTTTTTTCTCCATCTTCAACAAACTTTTTCAATGACAATTTTCCATTTTCAACCATCTCACTCACACGATTGAACAATGTCGAGTCTTTTTCAAATGCCACGGAGATGCGCTTCGGTAGGAAAACTTGAAAGCTGTCATCGAGGCCGGCCAAGGTGTTGAGACCAAATCTTGTGTTGATTTGCTTCAAGTCCGTGACTTTGTAAAGCCGATTGGTCTGGACTTCTTTCATTTTCTTCAACGGAAGAAAATTATCCACGCGTCCGATTCCATTGAGTAGCTCGATATCCATTGTTCGTTTGCGTGTGTGTGTGCGTGTTTTTCGGTTGTGAAAAGTTGTTGAGATTTTTTTTCGGTTGAGTTGCCGAGGACGAATCTTTGTCACGTCTGATGAGAAATATTTAATCCTCGGCTTATATAGAGCAGCAGCAGCTTTCTCCCTCCATCAGCATAATTCGATGGGAGGCTGGTCCATATCCCCTCCATTATTATTATCATCATCATTATGACTATTGTTCGTCGTCGTCGTCGTCGTAGTCATCGTCGCTGTATTCGTTGTCGTTGCCGTTGCCATCGTTGGTATTTTATAATGTCCCCATGGAAGTGTATCGGTGCTATTTTGGAGAAGGTAGCGTTTGGTATCGTGAGGACTCAGGGCAATTTTCACCTGCCTCTCCGTAAATACTTTATGCAAATGTGAACGAATTATTCGTTGTTCTCGGGTTTGGCTGGTGTTTTCCCGCAGGCATTCCATGAAATCTTCGAAAGTGATGGTGTCTTTGACCACACCCATCTTCACCCCTTTAACCTTCTTCACGTGATCGTGACCATCGACTCGCAGACTATACATTTTACTACGCAAGCCTACGAATTCGGTCATGATCCGCCCGTTGCACTCATCTTTCATCAGCCCCACTACTTTCTTATTAACACACGGCATCGAAAATTGGTTGCTTGGAGAATAATCCGATGTGTCGAATTTATGAATATCACGTTTCATGATTTCATAAATGTCGGCACATCGGATTTCATATATCAGGCTGTCGGTGTCCGTATATAAAAGTTTGCAGTCTGTTTTGAATTTAGCAACCATATAATCATAATGAAAATCGTAAACCAGAATTTTCGATAAGTCGAGCACACATAGACCCACGTAAATTGGTTTATTGAGAAGCACCTCGATTTTTCTCAGCTGTATAGCCACGAGATTTTCATCGAAGATGGCTGAACTATGAAAATTCGGTTTAGCAATCAATGCTTCTGCACCGTATCGCCCCTCCCAACGCGACACGAGTTTCACATCGACGCGGTTCCGCACATTCTCCATTGTTTTCCCGAATACCGCATTGTTCATCAATTTGTACAAATTTTTTTCGAACTCGTTTGTTGCACGTCTTCTCATGTCGCTGTTTAAATCGATATATGATTTGAGCCATGGTTTTTGCTCAAATTGCAAGACTCGGTGTATTTGTTCGAGTTTCAATCCGCACCTCAACGCTTGCTTCAGGCTCCGATAGTGGAGAACATACCGGTTTTTGGGTTCCAGCGTTGTCAATAGCTTTGATTGTGATGCTGATCCTGGTGAGCATTTGTGCTCGGGACACAGTGGTAAATCTTTATGGGCATCGTGGAGATGGGCTGGGTAACTCAGATCGACTTCCAGTACATAACCGACGGGTGAATCATCGGGAACATCTGTGAAATCGATTTCGTTGCAGTTTTCAAGCCATTTAAAACCTTTGTAAGGTAATGACTGCAGCATTGCCCACCCATATAAATTGTTCACATCATAGTACATGAGATACTTTGAATCTTGAGTGGAATCGAAATTTCTCATGTACTGATTGTTGGCACGAGCATAACGGTTGCAGCACTGGCTCACTCCACCACGTATCCCGCGCTCGATAAACATATACATATCGAGGTCTGTTAAAAGCTCCAGCTCGATCTGAGTATGCTTTAGCATAGCATCCCAAGTGAGACCGGGCGTTGTATAATAATGTGCAGGGTCTAGCCCGTATGCACTGATGCAATTATCCCGAAAGTTCTCAAAAACATCAGCCAACAACAACACATCCGTTTTCAAATATAAATCCGAATATTCGCCCAAATCACCAATTTGAAATTCTTGCCACACTTGTTTTGCGTGCTGATAATCCGCATCGCTCACATCACTGTTATTGAGGATGCTGTGGAAATCACTTTGTCGCGGAAGATTTTTCTCCGCGAGTTTTCCCATCGAATCAACGTATTCGTAGGGGAATACTCCTTTTCGTGTGATCAAATTGAATTGATGCGTTGAAAGTCCATCAAATTCACTGCGCACAATCTTCAAATCAGTCATGTATGACGCGAGCTTCTCCAGAGACGATGCCATGAACCGAAATGAATCGATGAATCGAAAATTTATGTCACTTCCTGTGATGTGTTTTGTGAATGAGATGTATCGCTCCTTGTTCTGCGGCAAAATCTGGATTCGACCTTTCAAACTTGTTACGATCTCTTTAACAATGAAATGAGCATCGTAACCCGTCAGATTGTGGAAAACCACCGGAATGACTCGTGAATCCTGAAATTGCAAGTTGCAGCGGTTGTGCGCTGGTCCTCGATATCTGTAACAAAAATACGTAAAAGTTAGAAAATAATGTATGAAAAAAAAATGAAAAAACGTAGAATTCAAACATCATATATTAACAAAAAGACATTTACCTTCCAGTCAGATGACAATGGTCGGCTACTCTATCGCTAGCCAGTAGCTCTTGCGCGCAGATGTGGCAGGTATCCGCAGTACAAAAATCGCGCAGCTCCTGTGCGGAAAGGCGATCCATTGGTTGGGGATTTCTGAAGATTTCCTCCACAGTTCTGGCAAGATCCTCGAGCCTTCGAGTGAACCATTCAGCAGGATTAGCACCTCTGAATGCGTAATATCCGGATTTTGTCGCATCATAACTGCATTTTACGTAATAGCCGATACTGAATGCCTCATGTTCTTGATAACGATGCTCGTCACGCGTCGGTTTCAGCAAACATTCAATATCGGCATATACAATGAACGGTACGCGCTCTCGGTTCCCATAATTTTTAAAACGCAGAATCCGATTGCCCATCGTAGGCATCGTCACTTTACACTTATTCATATTACGGCAATCAATTTCGTGTGCGGCCAATTTTTCTTCGTCTCTAAAATAATAGAGACAACGATCGCAAATGTGTACTCGATGGTTCCGCTTCGATAGCTGGTTCGATACCAAGCGCGACGAATCTTTTATCCAAAGATAATGCCATCTGGGTGCTTGGTATTGTCGATTATCGTCGCCGTCGTCGTCGTCGTTGTCGGTGTCATCTTCTTCATCGATGTAGTGATCTTGAATGAGGAGAAGATTCACGTGTACATCCTTTTTTAGAGATGTAATATGCAAAGGTGCCACGGTAAAGTTACCGTGGCGTTTTTTCAGAATGTATACATTCACCGAAACTAAATTTTGTTTTTCGAATTTTTTAATTTGAACCGGCTGCACAGGGAATTCGATCCCGTTGAAATTCAACTCGTTTTCATATGCATAATATGATGAGACGCGAGATGGTTTTTCTTGAGGAGATGCTGGGTGTAATGCCGACAATATGGCCCATTTAAAGCACATATTATCACCGTTTTGTACATTAATACATGCACGTTTTCGTCGAATCGATACGGGCAAATCGATGAACGAAGTGCCACGCATCGGATTGAATTTATTCACATGGATAGTCAAATTTACCACCGTGCGGAGCGACCACCCTGATTCACGCTGTTCAAACTCTTCTAAATCTTTTTCAAGAGGATCTCGAACATTTTTATTAAACCATTCACCGACATTTGTGGTGGGGTAAATTGGCTGCGCTTTGGTGTTGAAATATTTTATCTCAACCACCTCTTCATCGCTTTTCAACACCGCGAATTTAGCCGCGAGCACCACGTAAACTTTCACTGAGTCTTTCCGCACCTCCAGCATACCCGTGAGTTTTTCAATAAAAAGTCGCATGCAGTCATGCATAAACGACTCCATCCCTATATGTTTCAAATTAACAATTGCACTGGTTCGAATGTGGTTCTTAAACGCAGATCTCAGATCCACCCACTCAACGGCACTCACAGCGTCTCCACCATCGGCTTTCAGCCCATCACCACGTTTCAAAAAACCATTAAATTTTATTTCAATACCGCGGAGAAGTCCTAACGTGTTCAAATACTTTTTTATTTCTGCACCTTTTGCATTTATCGCGAAATTTTCATAGTCTCGAATTAAATCTTCGAGACGACTTAACCATTTTTTTATTTCGGTCGCGTCCAGCCTGGGCATGAGCTCAAGTACCGCATCCCAAATCTTCACCGACTCGAGACACTCGTGAGCATTCATGGCTCTTTTCACACTATTTCGAACTAGTTTACAGTTTTCCTTGTCCTTCGAACTAGATCGAATGACGGGGAAAAAACACTTACCGGACCGACCATCGAGGACTCGTATTTATGCTATTTGAAAACTCATGAGGAATATAGATCTCTCTGCTGATTGGGTGAAGAAAGCTTCGAGGATACATCCTCATGTTCATTGGATGCTGTGACAAATTTTCGAACACACTGATGATGATTGGGTGTTTTAGAAAATGAGTCGATATAGATTATGGATATGGGTGGTGGCTACGGAAAATCTTTACGTTGATTGGTTTCTCCCACCATTAGTAGTCAAAGAAATAGTAAAATCATGGAGTAGGGAGAAAAGTATAAAGAATTGAGATTTCGAACGTCTTGCATTATTCGTTACAAAAATGGAGTACGTTGTAGACGTCCAAGGTTTTAAAAATTACGGCAACTCGCTAATTGTCAAAGAGCTTGCAGTGCTCGCTCTCGAAGAAGAGTCCACACCTGCAGTGTGCCTGTTCGAATCACCGCAGCATTGGTGCATGGTCGCCGATAATTTCAAGAGCATGAATCGATGGCTTGCGAAAAATTATCATGGGATTGCGTGGAGCGGTGGTGATATATCTTACGAAGACCTCAGTTCAACTCTCACTATGCTGCTACAAAACGCTCATACGGTTTACGCAAAGGGGACGGAGAATACCGAATGGCTTCGTCAACACGTTCCACTGGCCCTCAATATCGAAGACCTGGGCTGTCCATCGCTCGACAATTTGGGTGAAAAAATCACTGGTACTTGTAATAATCATCCACTAATGGGGAGGACATCACACTGCGCTGGTTTAAATGTGCGTCTAATAAAAACATGGTACCTCAACACGTATAAGCCGGAAATAGTAGCAGCAGCAGGAGCAGCAGCAGTGAGATTACAACCACCACCACCACTACCATCTCGAGTTGAGTTTGACTATGGCTACGATACTGTGGATTCGGACTACTAAGCTAACGTCGTCGTCGGTGATGCTAATATTGTAAAAAAAAAATGTATTATTTTGATTTTTTTTCAAACTTAAATCGATGTAAAAAAAGGAGGATGATAATCATTGTAATAAATACCAACAAATTGCATTGAATATGTTTGATCTATTTATTTCATAAACCTTACTACAATTAATTTTATTTGAAAAATCTTTTTTTTTTAATTATTATTTTTTTTGCCATTCACATTTCGGAAAAGATTGCGTAAAAGCACAGTCTTGTATAATGAAATCGCAGGTCGGTGAGCGATTTTTCTTCGCTTCGTTTTTTGAATCGATGTATCCGGAGTCTTGGGTCGCAAAAGAGGGGGTGAGGGGGTTTTTCTTTCTTGCGGTGGAGAAGAGTCGCTGCTGCTGTCCGAAGTCTTGGGCCGTAAAAGAGGGGGCGAGGGGGTTTTCTTTTTTTGTGGTGGAGAAGAGTCGCTGCTGCTGCTGTCCGGAGACTTGGGTCGTAAAAGAGGAGGCGAGAGGGTTTTACTTTCTCGCGTTGAAGATGGGTCGGCGCTCGATGAGCACTGGTCATCCGGCACCATGCTGCTTGCTGCAGTGGGGGTCGTATTTTTTACGAGCAGCCAATAATTTGCCGGATCATATGGTGTCGATAGAGGAATCTGTAAAACAAAATTATACAATCGAATTAGAATCAATTGATTTTATTTACTGTTATTTTATAATATAGAAAAAAACATACCAATAACGCTCGCCGTCGAACCTCAAACTGTGGTAGAGGAAGACGCACAATTTGGAAACGAGGATCGTTTTGATGCTGGCCACAACTGCACAGATAATTATTATTATAGATGCTTTGGTGTATCTGTAATAAATTTGAAAAAAAGTTTATTAATGCACATTTGATTAAATACATTTGATTTTTTGTATATAGATTATATATATCTATATTTTCTTACCTTCGTATGTGCTTCCATGCTTCGTTAGCGTATGATGTTGTCTGTTGAACTGCCAGCAAGCTTTTGATCGTTGATTTGAAAAAGCCACGACGATTTTTCAAGAAATGGGTGGGGGGATATTTCTCAAAAGGGTTTAAAATGCTCTAACCCCCTCCACAACAGGAGCGTAAGTTTAGGGTATTCTCCATAAAAAAAAAAAGCCATCGTATCTTAAAAATTAATTCGAGTGATGGAGCATGCCTGTATAAATTCTCGCGATGCATCGAATTCTTATTTGATCTCGAGTTGAAATCGAACGAGCAATTTTCCATCAATTCATCGATGCTCCTGTTTTTTCAAATTTTCATTAAATTTGGGTTGTGGAGTAGTCCGGAGGTCTCGAATTATCCCTGATTGTCGGTATAGAGAGCTCCGGTTTTTCCAGATACCGTTCGAGGTCTGCGATTTCCAACTGATTTTTTTCCAGATGTTGTTCGAGGGCTGCGATTTCCGACTGATTGGCGTTATAGGGAGCTTTAGCTTTTCTCAATAAAAAACGAACGAGTTTTGTAACCGCAAAAATGTGCGAGCTATGTAATCGTCTCAGTCGACCTTCCATATTCGCAATAAGCATGGAATTTTCCTTCGCTAGATTTTCCATCGATTCATCGATGCTCCTCTGTTTTTTCAAATTTTCATTAAATTTGGTCTCGAGTTCTTGCATAATCGTTTCACAATCATCCAATTGATTTCGCAAAGATGATGTGATATTATAAACGGGTCTTACTTCTCCTTTAACAATATTTTCCATTATTTTTACCGAGACAGCATCATTTTCTTTTACGGGGTCAGCGAGATTGCATAATCTCTTATTCTCCATATCGTATTGCCCATCGATGGAAATTTTGAATCCGTCACCCGGAGGACCGCGACCGGCTGACAGCCCTCTTTTGTTCGACAACGATCGACCAAACACGTCCACACTCATGGTAAAAATGATAACAATTACTTTATGATGCTTAATATATACATACATATATATCTATCTACATTTTCTCATCGACGTTGAAGCGTGTCTGCCAAACGCAGTTTCGATGATGGTGCGTCAGAATGGGTTCGATAATTCGTTCAACGTTCGATATTCGATGATTAAACCGTTCTGTATCTCGAGCTTTTTCCTCCCAGGGTCCTCGTCGCGCCGCGCGATACGCATAATCCCACTGTATCATTCTATGAATTTCCACCGTGAGATCGAACCGAACCTATAATAATTTTCATATCAATAAAATGTGATTTCTTTTATCGTGAGGGATTTTTTTTTTACATACCGTATTACACGAGTCCATGCTGCTTAATGAGATGGTCGTTCTACGTTAATTATTATCCGCACAAACTCAAAAATATTGTTCAATATATAGACACACATGAAGGCCCGTACACATACGCATATACGTGCGCGCACACGTGTGGAAAAAATTCTTTGTCTTCGATCGATATGCGTTAATTTATCCTCCTCCTCCATAAAACCCGTCATTGTATTTTTCAAATGAATTTGGGTGGTGGTGGGGGGTATTGGTATAAATTCTCTCTCGATCGATCGATGCTTTATTCAATCTCGAATTTTTTATCGTGCGAGTACTATCCTTCATTAAAAAAAAATACAATGGAGTGGATAATTGATGTGCAAGGATTTAAGATTCCTCACAATCAATTTGTGTTGAAGGAATTTGCAGCTATCCCCGTTCATGAGAGCGCATCGCAAGTATGGACGTTCATCTTGAAACCACCATGTGCTTGGGATAGTCTACCTGCAAAGTACAAGTCTATAAATGGATGGCTTACTCGCAACTTTCATGGACTAACGTGGGACTCGGGGAATATACCATACGCAGTATCGAAAACGCTTATTTGTCAAACCCTTGCGGGAGCTCGTATAATATACGTGAAGGGATTGGAGAAAAAACTATGGATGGAAAATTTAATTGGTGAGACCGAACAACGGCGCATTGTCAACCTCGAAGACTTCGATTGTCCATCGCTCCATAAGCTACAGCAAAGTTCCCCCACTCCAACGATACCGCTGCATCATAATTCAAAAATAAATTGTGCTGGAGAAAATGTTAAATTATTGAAGAAATGGATGGCCCAATGTAAGAATTTATAACTGAAAAATATTATGTAGATGTTTTTGAGAAATAAATATATACTACAGAATAAAAAAATGCGTTCGAAAGACTGCTCTGTTTTCTCTAGTGTAAATACTAGTCATCGACATACGACATTCCTTTCACACACTCTCATACGTGCTAGTCATAATATATAGATCTTGACGCTGAATATTTTGTTGCTGAATATTTTGTCGCTGGATTTTTTTCTCGATAATATATACGGAGTCGAAGAGTATACAACTTGAGAACTCGTAAAACGAAAAGATATGGTAGGGTGCGAATGAGGCTCCTCAGTCGTGTTAACGAAAAACAGACCCTTTCATTGTGTGTGAGCTCTCTCTAGGCGTTTCAAAACACTTGAATCATACATACAAACCTCCCTCCGATAGCTAACGACTGTGGTGTCAAATAGTTCGTTAACGAAAATTTTCTTTTCAATAACGTAAGCAGAGCTGGCGAAAGAGAAAAACAACTTAAAAACTCATAAAAAAAAAATACATGGTTAAACGTAAACAGGATACTCATAAAGAAGAAAATTTATTGTCGAACGTGACCGAACTCATCAGCTTAGCCCTACGTTGGTGGGCTTATGCAAAAGTTTCATATTGAAAAAGAGCCCTCCATTGTGCGTGTTTTCTAGGCGCGTCAAAACACTTGAACCATATATACAAACATCCCTCCGATAGCTGATGACTGTGGTGTCAAATCTCGCAAGATTTTCCACAGACGAAGGACACTTTTGAATCTCAAGCCCCGCTGGTCATAAAGGAGACCCAGCTCGAGCGAAGTCGGCTTGACCCCGACATCGACACCCTACCCCCCGACGAGCCCATGTGCAACCTTTGTATTAATAACATGCGACAAATAGAGCCATGGGGGTCACTGTGGAGTGCAAGAAAACCACCAGCCAAGCAATCTCGCACATATCCTTACCAACGAAAAAGATTCTTTCAATGAGTGAATCAACGGAAAAAATGTTATAAAAAAAATTTAGATTAATATTCGGTTGTTATCATTCATTATTATCATTATCATTATTTTTTTTCATTAGCATGTATGTAATATTTTCTTTGGAAATTTTTAAGAAAATAATATAAATTTTCAATAATAATAAGTCCATCCGTTATTATTATTATTATTATTATTATTATTATTATTATTATTATTATTATTATTATTATTATTATTCATTATTATCATCATTATTATTATTTTCAAAAATCTTGCGGCGACCGAAGCGCTGCCTGGCGGGGAAAAAACATAATCATCGACCCAAATTATCGATCCATAATCAAGCAACCGATAACAGATAGGATCTACATTACCGACTGTCTGTTACCATCAATGCCGGTAACTATTACCACGGCGACCGAAGCGCCGCCTGGCGGGGAAAAAACATAATCATCGACCCAAATTATCGATCCATGATCGAGCAACCGATAACATAGCATGACGAGCGACCGAAACGCCATCTGGCGGGAAAAAACATAATCATCGACCCAAATTATCGATCCATGATCAAGCAACCGATAATCTAGGGATCTACATTACCGACTGTCTGTTACCATCAATGCCGGTAACTTTTACCGACCGAGGCCGGTAAGGTAGGGAGGGTAAAGTCCTGAAACCGGCCCAGCTTCTCTACTGGCGAACAAAAAATGAAAATTTCGGATCACTATGGTTTTTCGATCATATCTCCCGTTCTATCGGTCGTATCGCTAAAACTCGGTCGGTTTCATGTTCAGCGAGAGAAAACACATCGGATAGAGCCTTGCGGGAGCTCGAAAGTTTGGTAATTCAGTGTTTTTCATGTATCTCGGTTTCTCCGGGTCCTATGACGAAAAAAAATGAAAATTTCGTATCACAATGGTTTTTTGATCATATCTCCCGTTCTATCGGTCGTATAGCTGAAACTAGGTCAGTTTCGTGTTCAGCGTGAAAAAACACATCGAATAGAATCTTGCGGGAGCTCAAAAGATTGGTAATTCAGTGTTTTTCACGTATCTCGGTTTCTCCGGGTCCTACGGCGAAAAAAAAAAAAATTTCGGATCACTATGGCTTTCCGATCATATCTCCCGTTCTATTGCTCGTAGCGCTAAAACTCGGTCGGTTTCGTGTTAAGCGTGAAAAAACACATCGAATAGATCCTTGCGGAAGCTCGAAAGTTTGGTAATTCAGTGTTTTTCATGTATCTCGGTTTCTCCGGGTCCTATGACGAAAAAAAATGAAAATTTCGTATCACAATGGTTTTTTGATCATATCTCCCGTTCTATCGGTCGTATAGCTGAAACTAGGTCAGTTTCGTGTTCAGCGTGAAAAAACACATCGAATAGAATCTTGCGGGAGCTCAAAAGATTGGTAATTCAGTGTTTCTCACGTATCTCGGTTTCTCCGGGTCCTACGGCGAAAAAAAAAAAAATTTCGGATCACTATGGCTTTCCGATGATATCTCCCGTTCTATCGGTCGTATCGCTAAAACTCGGTCGGTTTCATGTTCAGCGTGAAAAAACACATCGAATAGAGTCTTGCGGGAGCTCGGAAGATTGGTAATTCAGTGTTTTTCATGTATCTCGGTTTCTCCGAGTCCTATGACGAAAAAAAATGAAAATTTCGGATCACAATGGTTTTTCGATCATATCTCCCGTTCTATCGGTCGTATCGTTAAAACTCGGTCGGTTTCATGTTCAGCGAGAGAAAACACATCGGATAGAGCCTTGCGGGAGCTCAAAAGTTTGGTAATTCAGTGTTTCTCATGTATCTCGGTTTCTCCGGGTCCTATGACGAAAAAAAATGAAAATTTCGTATCACAATGGTTTTTTGATCATATCTCCCGTTCTATCGGTCGTATAGCTGAAACTAGGTCAGTTTCGTGTTCAGCGTGAAAAAACACATCGAATAGAATCTTGCGGGAGCTCAAAAGATTGGTAATTCAGTGTTTTTCACGTATCTCGGTTTCTCCGGGTCCTACGGCGAAAAATAAAAAAATTTCGGATCACTATGGCTTTCCGATCATATCTCCCGTTCTATTGCTCGTAGCGCTAAAACTCGGTCGGTTTCGTGTTAAGCGTGAAAAAACACATCGAATAGATCCTTGCGGGAGCTCAAAAGTTTGGTAATTCAGTGTTTTTCATGTATCTCGGTTTCTCCGGGTCCTATGACGAAAAAAAATGAAAATTTCGTATCACAATGGTTTTTTGATCATATCTCCCGTTCTATCGGTCGTATAGCTGAAACTAGGTCAGTTTCGTGTTCAGCGTGAAAAAACACATCGAATAGAATCTTGCGGGAGCTCAAAAGATTGGTAATTCAGTGTTTCTCACGTATCTCGGTTTCTCCGGGTCCTACGGCGAAAAAAAAATGAAAATTTCGGATCACTATGGCTTTCCGATCATATCTCCCGTTCTATCGGTCGTATCGCTAAAACTCGGTCGGTTTCATGTTCAGCGTGAAAAAACACATCGAATAGAGTCTTGCGGGAGCTCGGAAGATTGGTAATTCAGTGTTTTTCATGTATCTCGGTTTCTCCGGGTCCTATGACGAAAAAAAATGAAAATTTCGGATCACAATGGTTTTTTGATCATATCTCCCGTTCTATCGGTCGTATCGCTAAAACTCGGTCAGTTTCGTGTTCAGCGTGAAAAAACACATTAAATAGAGTCTTGCGGGAGCTCGAAAGATTGGGATTTTAGTGTTTTTCATGGCTCTTGGTTTTTCTTAGTCCTATGGCGAAAAAAATCGGAAATTTCGTGTCACTATGGTTTTTCGATTATATCTCCCGTTCTATCGGTCGTATCGCAAAAACTCGGTCAATTTCGTGTTTAGCGTAAGAAAACACATCGCATAGAGTCTTGCGGGAGCTCGAAAGATTGGTAATTCAGTGTTTTTCATGTATCTCGGTTTCTCTGGGTCCTATGGCGGAAAAAAAATGAAAATTTCGGATCACTATGGTTTTTCGATCATATCTCCCGTTTTATTGGTCGTATCGCTAAAACTCGGCCGGTTCCGTGTTCAGCGTGAAAAAACACATCGAATAGATCCTTGCGGAAAATCGAAAGATTGGTAATTCAGTGTTTTTCATGCATCTCGGTTTCTCCGGGTCCTATGGCGGAAAAAAATGAAAATTTCGGATCACTGTGGGTTTCCAATCATATCTCCCGTTCTATCGGTCGTATCGCTAAAACTCGGTCGGTTTCATGTTCAGCGTGAGAAAACACATCGAATAGAGTCTTGCGGGAGCTCGAAAGCTTGGTAATTCAGTGTTTTTCATGTATCTCGGTTTCTCCGGGTCCTATGACGAAAAAAAATGAAAATTTCGGATCACAATGGTTTTTTGATCATATCTCCCGTTCTATCAGTCGTATCGCTAAAACTCGGTCAGTTTCATGTTCAGCGTGAAAAAACACATTAAATAGAGTCTTGCGGGAGCTCAAAAGATTGGGATTTTAGTGTTTTTCATGGCTCTTGGTTTTTCTTAGTCCTATGGCGAAAAAAATCGGAAATTTCGGGTCACTATAGTTTTTCGATTATATCTCGCGTTCTAGAGGTCGTATTGCAAAAACTCGGTCAATTTCGTGTTAAGCGTGAAAAAACACATCGAATGGATCCTTGCGTGAGATCGAAAGATTGGTAATTCAGTGTTTTTCATGTATCTCGGTTTTTCTGGGTCCTATGGCGAAAAAAAAATGAAAATTTCGGATCACTATGGTTTTTCGATCATATCTCCCGTTCTATCGGTCGTATCGCTAAAACTCGGTCAGTTTCCTGTTCAGCGTGGAAAAACACATTAAATAGAGTCTTGCGGGAGCTCAAAAGATTGGGATTTTAGTGTTTTTCATGGCTCTTGGTTTTTCTTAGTCCTATGGCGAAAAAAATCGGAAATTTCGGGTCACTATAGTTTTTCGATTATATCTCGCGTTCTAGAGGTCGTAATGCAAAAACTCGGTCAATTTCGTGTTAAGCGTGAAAAAACACATCGAATGGATCCTTGCGTGAGATCGAAAGATTGGTAATTCAGTGTTTTTCATGTATCTCGGTTTCTCTGGGTCCTATGGCGAAAAAAAAATGAAAATTTCGGATCACTATGGTTTTTCGATCATATCTCCCGTTCTATCGGTCGTATCGCTAAAACTCGGTCAGTTTCCTGTTCAGCGTGGAAAAACACATTAAATAGAGTCTTGCGGGAGCTCGAAAGATTGGGATTTTAGTGTTTTTCATGGCTCTTGGTTTTTCTTAGTCCTATGGCGAAAAAAATCGGAAATTTCGGGTCACTATGGTTTTTCGATTATATTTCCCGTTCTATCGGTCGTATTGCAAAAACTCGGTCAATTCCGTGTTAAGCGTGAGAAAACACATTAAATAGAGTCTTGCGGGAGCTCGAAAGATTGGGATTTTAGTGTTTTTCACGTATCTCGGTTTCTCTGGGTCCTATGGCGAAAAAAAAATGAAAATTTCGGATCAGTATGGTTTTTCGATCATATCTCCCGTTCTATCGGTCGTATCGCTAAAACTCGGTCGGTTTCATGTTCAGCGTGAAAAAACACATCGAATAGAATCTTGCGGGAGCTCAAAAGATTGGTAATTCAGTGTTTTTCACGTATCTCGGTTTCTCCGGGTCCTACGGCGAAAAATAAAAAAATTTCGGATCACTATGGCTTTCCGATCATATCTCCCGTTCTATTGCTCGTAGCGCTAAAACTCGGTCGGTTTCGTGTTAAGCGTGAAAAAACACATCGAATAGATCCTTGCGGGAGCTCAAAAGTTTGGTAATTCAGTGTTTTTCATGTATCTCGGTTTCTCCGGGTCCTATGACGAAAAAAAATGAAAATTTCGTATCACAATGGTTTTTTGATCATATCTCCCGTTCTATCGGTCGTATAGCTGAAACTAGGTCAGTTTCGTGTTCAGCGTGAAAAAACACATCGAATAGAATCTTGCGGGAGCTCAAAAGATTGGTAATTCAGTGTTTCTCACGTATCTCGGTTTCTCCGGGTCCTACGGCGAAAAAAAAATGAAAATTTCGGATCACTATGGCTTTCCGATCATATCTCCCGTTCTATCGGTCGTATCGCTAAAACTCGGTCGGTTTCATGTTCAGCGTGAAAAAACACATCGAATAGAGTCTTGCGGGAGCTCGGAAGATTGGTAATTCAGTGTTTTTCATGTATCTCGGTTTCTCCGGGTCCTATGACGAAAAAAAATGAAAATTTCGGATCACAATGGTTTTTTGATCATATCTCCCGTTCTATCGGTCGTATCGCTAAAACTCGGTCAGTTTCGTGTTCAGCGTGAAAAAACACATTAAATAGAGTCTTGCGGGAGCTCGAAAGATTGGGATTTTAGTGTTTTTCATGGCTCTTGGTTTTTCTTAGTCCTATGGCGAAAAAAATCGGAAATTTCGTGTCACTATGGTTTTTCGATTATATCTCCCGTTCTATCGGTCGTATCGCAAAAACTCGGTCAATTTCGTGTTTAGCGTAAGAAAACACATCGCATAGAGTCTTGCGGGAGCTCGAAAGATTGGTAATTCAGTGTTTTTCATGTATCTCGGTTTCTCTGGGTCCTATGGCGGAAAAAAAATGAAAATTTCGGATCACTATGGTTTTTCGATCATATCTCCCGTTTTATTGGTCGTATCGCTAAAACTCGGCCGGTTCCGTGTTCAGCGTGAAAAAACACATCGAATAGATCCTTGCGGAAAATCGAAAGATTGGTAATTCAGTGTTTTTCATGCATCTCGGTTTCTCCGGGTCCTATGGCGGAAAAAAATGAAAATTTCGGATCACTGTGGGTTTCCAATCATATCTCCCGTTCTATCGGTCGTATCGCTAAAACTCGGTCGGTTTCATGTTCAGCGTGAGAAAACACATCGAATAGAGTCTTGCGGGAGCTCGAAAGCTTGGTAATTCAGTGTTTTTCATGTATCTCGGTTTCTCCGGGTCCTATGACGAAAAAAAATGAAAATTTCGGATCACAATGGTTTTTTGATCATATCTCCCGTTCTATCAGTCGTATCGCTAAAACTCGGTCAGTTTCATGTTCAGCGTGAAAAAACACATTAAATAGAGTCTTGCGGGAGCTCAAAAGATTGGGATTTTAGTGTTTTTCATGGCTCTTGGTTTTTCTTAGTCCTATGGCGAAAAAAATCGGAAATTTCGGGTCACTATAGTTTTTCGATTATATCTCGCGTTCTAGAGGTCGTATTGCAAAAACTCGGTCAATTTCGTGTTAAGCGTGAAAAAACACATCGAATGGATCCTTGCGTGAGATCGAAAGATTGGTAATTCAGTGTTTTTCATGTATCTCGGTTTTTCTGGGTCCTATGGCGAAAAAAAAATGAAAATTTCGGATCACTATGGTTTTTCGATCATATCTCCCGTTCTATCGGTCGTATCGCTAAAACTCGGTCAGTTTCCTGTTCAGCGTGGAAAAACACATTAAATAGAGTCTTGCGGGAGCTCAAAAGATTGGGATTTTAGTGTTTTTCATGGCTCTTGGTTTTTCTTAGTCCTATGGCGAAAAAAATCGGAAATTTCGGGTCACTATAGTTTTTCGATTATATCTCGCGTTCTAGAGGTCGTAATGCAAAAACTCGGTCAATTTCGTGTTAAGCGTGAAAAAACACATCGAATGGATCCTTGCGTGAGATCGAAAGATTGGTAATTCAGTGTTTTTCATGTATCTCGGTTTCTCTGGGTCCTATGGCGAAAAAAAAATGAAAATTTCGGATCACTATGGTTTTTCGATCATATCTCCCGTTCTATCGGTCGTATCGCTAAAACTCGGTCAGTTTCCTGTTCAGCGTGGAAAAACACATTAAATAGAGTCTTGCGGGAGCTCGAAAGATTGGGATTTTAGTGTTTTTCATGGCTCTTGGTTTTTCTTAGTCCTATGGCGAAAAAAATCGGAAATTTCGGGTCACTATGGTTTTTCGATTATATTTCCCGTTCTATCGGTCGTATTGCAAAAACTCGGTCAATTCCGTGTTAAGCGTGAGAAAACACATTAAATAGAGTCTTGCGGGAGCTCGAAAGATTGGGATTTTAGTGTTTTTCACGTATCTCGGTTTCTCTGGGTCCTATGGCGAAAAAAAAATGAAAATTTCGGATCAGTATGGTTTTTCGATCATATCTCCCGTTCTATCGGTCGTATCGCTAAAACTCGGTCGGTTTCATGTTCAGCGTGAGAAAACACATCGAATAGAGTCTTGCGGGAGCTCGAAAGATTGGTAATTCAGTGTTTTTCATGTATCTCGGTTTCTCCGGGTCCTATGACGAAAAAAAATGAAAATTTCGGATCACAATGGTTTTTTGATCATATCTCCCGTTCTATCGGTCGTATCGCTACAACTCGGTCAGTTTCATGTTCAGCGTGAAAAAACACATTGAATAGAGTCTTGCGGGAGCTCGAAAGATTAGAGGTTTAGTGTTTTTCATGGCTCTTGGTTTTTCTTAGTCCTATGGCGAAAAAAATCGGAAATTTCGGGTCACTATAGTTTTTCGATTATATCTCCCGTTCTAGAGGTCGTATTGCAAAAACTCGGTCAGTTTCGTGTTCAGCGTGAAAAAACACATTAAATAGAGTCTTGCGGGAGCTCAAAAGATTGGGATTTTAGTGTTTTTCACGTATCTCGGTTTCTCTGGGTCCTATGGCGAAAAAAAAATGAAAATTTCGGATCACTATGGTTTTTCGATCATATCTCCCGTTCTATCGGTCGTATCGCTAAAACTCGGTCGGTTTCATGTTCAGCGAGAGAAAACACATCGGATAGAGCCTTGCGGGAGCTCGAAAGTTTGGTAATTCAGTGTTTTTCATGTATCTCGGTTTCTCCGGGTCCTATGACGAAAAAAAATGAAAATTTCGTATCACAATGGTTTTTTGATCATATCTCCCGTTCTATCGGTCGTATAGCTGAAACTAGGTCAGTTTCGTGTTCAGCGTGAAAAAACACATCGAATAGAATCTTGCGGGAGCTCAAAAGATTGGTAATTCAGTGTTTTTCACGTATCTCGGTTTCTCCGGGTCCTATGACGAAAAAAAAAAAAATTTCGGATCACTATGGCTTTCCGATCATATCTCCCGTTCTATTGCTCGTAGCGCTAAAACTCGGTCGGTTTCGTGTTAAGCGTGAAAAAACACATCGAATAGATCCTTGCGGGAGCTCGAAAGTTTGGTAATTCAGTGTTTTTCATGTATCTCGGTTTCTCCGGGTCCTATGACGAAAAAAAATGAAAATTTCGTATCACAATGGTTTTTTGATCATATCTCCCGTTCTATCGGTCGTATAGCTGAAACTAGGTCAGTTTCGTGTTAAGCGTGAAAAAACACATCGAATGGATCCTTGCGGGAGCTCAAAAGATTGGTAATTCAGTGTTTCTCACGTATCTCGGTTTCTCCGGGTCCTACGGCGAAAAAAAAAAAAATTTCGGATCACTATGGCTTTCCGATCATATCTCCCGTTCTATCGGTCGTATCGCTAAAACTCGGTCAGTTTCCTGTTCAGCGTGGAAAAACACATTAAATAGAGTCTTGCGGGAGCTCGAAAGATTGGGATTTTAGTGTTTTTCATGGCTCTTGGTTTTTCTTAGTCCTATGGCGAAAAAAATCGGAAATTTCGGGTCACTATGGTTTTTCGATTATATTTCCCGTTCTATCGGTCGTATTGCAAAAACTCGGTCAATTCCGTGTTTAGCGTGAGAAAACACATTAAATAGAGTCTTGCGGGAGCTCGAAAGATTGGGATTTTAGTGTTTTTCACGTATCTCGGTTTCTCTGGGTCCTATGGCGAAAAAAAAATGAAAATTTCGGATCAGTATGGTTTTTCGATCATATCTCCCGTTCTATCGGTCGTATCGCTAAAACTCGGTCGGTTTCATGTTCAGCGTGAGAAAACACATCGAATAGAGTCTTGCGGGAGCTCGAAAGATTGGTAATTCAGTGTTTTTCATGTATCTCGGTTTCTCCGGGTCCTATGACGAAAAAAAATGAAAATTTCGGATCACAATGGTTTTTTGATCATATCTCCCGTTCTATCGGTCGTATCGCTACAACTCGGTCAGTTTCATGTTCAGCGTGAAAAAACACATTGAATAGAGTCTTGCGGGAGCTCGAAAGATTAGAGGTTTAGTGTTTTTCATGGCTCTTGGTTTTTCTTAGTCCTATGGCGAAAAAAATCGGAAATTTCGGGTCACTATAGTTTTTCGATTATATCTCCCGTTCTAGAGGTCGTATTGCAAAAACTCGGTCAGTTTCGTGTTCAGCGTGAAAAAACACATTAAATAGAGTCTTGCGGGAGCTCAAAAGATTGGGATTTTAGTGTTTTTCACGTATCTCGGTTTCTCTGGGTCCTATGGCGAAAAAAAAATGAAAATTTCGGATCACTATGGTTTTTCGATCATATCTCCCGTTCTATCGGTCGTATCGCTAAAACTCGGTCGGTTTCATGTTCAGCGAGAGAAAACACATCGGATAGAGCCTTGCGGGAGCTCGAAAGTTTGGTAATTCAGTGTTTTTCATGTATCTCGGTTTCTCCGGGTCCTATGACGAAAAAAAATGAAAATTTCGTATCACAATGGTTTTTTGATCATATCTCCCGTTCTATCGGTCGTATAGCTGAAACTAGGTCAGTTTCGTGTTCAGCGTGAAAAAACACATCGAATAGAATCTTGCGGGAGCTCAAAAGATTGGTAATTCAGTGTTTTTCACGTATCTCGGTTTCTCCGGGTCCTACGGCGAAAAAAAAAAAATTTCGGATCACTATGGCTTTCCGATCATATCTCCCGTTCTATTGCTCGTAGCGCTAAAACTCGGTCGGTTTCGTGTTAAGCGTGAAAAAACACATCGAATAGATCCTTGCGGGAGCTCGAAAGTTTGGTAATTCAGTGTTTTTCATGTATCTCGGTTTCTCCAGGTCCTATGACGAAAAAAAATGAAAATTTCGTATCACAATGGTTTTTTGATCATATCTCCCGTTCTATCGGTCGTATAGCTGAAACTAGGTCAGTTTCGTGTTCAGCGTGAAAAAACACATCGAATAGAATCTTGCGGGAGCTCAAAAGATTGGTAATTCAGTGTTTTTCACGTATCTCGGTTTCTCCGGGTCCTACGGCGAAAAATAAAAAAATTTCGGATCACTATGGCTTTCCGATCATATCTCCCGTTCTATTGCTCGTAGCGCTAAAACTCGGTCGGTTTCGTGTTAAGCGTGAAAAAACACATCGAATAGATCCTTGCGGGAGCTCAAAAGTTTGGTAATTCAGTGTTTTTCATGTATCTCGGTTTCTCCGGGTCCTATGACGAAAAAAAATGAAAATTTCGTATCACAATGGTTTTTTGATCATATCTCCCGTTCTATCGGTCGTATAGCTGAAACTAGGTCAGTTTCGTGTTCAGCGTGAAAAAACACATCGAATAGAATCTTGCGGGAGCTCAAAAGATTGGTAATTCAGTGTTTCTCACGTATCTCGGTTTCTCCGGGTCCTACGGCGAAAAAAAAATGAAAATTTCGGATCACTATGGCTTTCCGATCATATCTCCCGTTCTATCGGTCGTATCGCTAAAACTCGGTCGGTTTCATGTTCAGCGTGAAAAAACACATCGAATAGAGTCTTGCGGGAGCTCGGAAGATTGGTAATTCAGTGTTTTTCATGTATCTCGGTTTCTCCGGGTCCTATGACGAAAAAAAATGAAAATTTCGGATCACAATGGTTTTTTGATCATATCTCCCGTTCTATCGGTCGTATCGCTAAAACTCGGTCAGTTTCGTGTTCAGCGTGAAAAAACACATTAAATAGAGTCTTGCGGGAGCTCGAAAGATTGGGATTTTAGTGTTTTTCATGGCTCTTGGTTTTTCTTAGTCCTATGGCGAAAAAAATCGGAAATTTCGTGTCACTATGGTTTTTCGATTATATCTCCCGTTCTATCGGTCGTATCGCAAAAACTCGGTCAATTTCGTGTTTAGCGTAAGAAAACACATCGCATAGAGTCTTGCGGGAGCTCGAAAGATTGGTAATTCAGTGTTTTTCATGTATCTCGGTTTCTCTGGGTCCTATGGCGGAAAAAAAATGAAAATTTCGGATCACTATGGTTTTTCGATCATATCTCCCGTTTTATTGGTCGTATCGCTAAAACTCGGCCGGTTCCGTGTTCAGCGTGAAAAAACACATCGAATAGATCCTTGCGGAAAATCGAAAGATTGGTAATTCAGTGTTTTTCATGCATCTCGGTTTCTCCGGGTCCTATGGCGGAAAAAAATGAAAATTTCGGATCACTGTGGGTTTCCAATCATATCTCCCGTTCTATCGGTCGTATCGCTAAAACTCGGTCGGTTTCATGTTCAGCGTGAGAAAACACATCGAATAGAGTCTTGCGGGAGCTCGAAAGCTTGGTAATTCAGTGTTTTTCATGTATCTCGGTTTCTCCGGGTCCTATGACGAAAAAAAATGAAAATTTCGGATCACAATGGTTTTTTGATCATATCTCCCGTTCTATCAGTCGTATCGCTAAAACTCGGTCAGTTTCATGTTCAGCGTGAAAAAACACATTAAATAGAGTCTTGCGGGAGCTCAAAAGATTGGGATTTTAGTGTTTTTCATGGCTCTTGGTTTTTCTTAGTCCTATGGCGAAAAAAATCGGAAATTTCGGGTCACTATAGTTTTTCGATTATATCTCGCGTTCTAGAGGTCGTATTGCAAAAACTCGGTCAATTTCGTGTTAAGCGTGAAAAAACACATCGAATGGATCCTTGCGTGAGATCGAAAGATTGGTAATTCAGTGTTTTTCATGTATCTCGGTTTTTCTGGGTCCTATGGCGAAAAAAAAATGAAAATTTCGGATCACTATGGTTTTTCGATCATATCTCCCGTTCTATCGGTCGTATCGCTAAAACTCGGTCAGTTTCCTGTTCAGCGTGGAAAAACACATTAAATAGAGTCTTGCGGGAGCTCAAAAGATTGGGATTTTAGTGTTTTTCATGGCTCTTGGTTTTTCTTAGTCCTATGGCGAAAAAATCGGAAATTTCGGGTCACTATAGTTTTTCGATTATATCTCGCGTTCTAGAGGTCGTATTGCAAAAACTCGGTCAATTTCGTGTTAAGCGTGAAAAAACACATCGAATGGATCCTTGCGTGAGATCGAAAGATTGGTAATTCAGTGTTTTTCATGTATCTCGGTTTCTCTGGGTCCTATGGCGAAAAAAAAATGAAAATTTCGGATCACTATGGTTTTTCGATCATATCTCCCGTTCTATCGGTCGTATCGCTAAAACTCGGTCAGTTTCCTGTTCAGCGTGGAAAAACACATTAAATAGAGTCTTGCGGGAGCTCGAAAGATTGGGATTTTAGTGTTTTTCATGGCTCTTGGTTTTTCTTAGTCCTATGGCGAAAAAAATCGGAAATTTCGGGTCACTATGGTTTTTCGATTATATTTCCCGTTCTATCGGTCGTATTGCAAAAACTCGGTCAATTCCGTGTTTAGCGTGAGAAAACACATTAAATAGAGTCTTGCGGGAGCTCGAAAGATTGGGATTTTAGTGTTTTTCACGTATCTCGGTTTCTCTGGGTCCTATGGCGAAAAAAAAATGAAAATTTCGGATCAGTATGGTTTTTCGATCATATCTCCCGTTCTATCGGTCGTATCGCTAAAACTCGGTCGGTTTCATGTTCAGCGTGAGAAAACACATCGAATAGAGTCTTGCGGGAGCTCGAAAGATTGGTAATTCAGTGTTTTTCATGTATCTCGGTTTCTCCGGGTCCTATGACGAAAAAAAATGAAAATTTCGGATCACAATGGTTTTTTGATCATATCTCCCGTTCTATCGGTCGTATCGCTACAACTCGGTCAGTTTCATGTTCAGCGTGAAAAAACACATTGAATAGAGTCTTGCGGGAGCTCGAAAGATTAGAGGTTTAGTGTTTTTCATGGCTCTTGGTTTTTCTTAGTCCTATGGCGAAAAAAATCGGAAATTTCGGGTCACTATAGTTTTTCGATTATATCTCCCGTTCTAGAGGTCGTATTGCAAAAACTCGGTCAGTTTCGTGTTCAGCGTGAAAAAACACATTAAATAGAGTCTTGCGGGAGCTCAAAAGATTGGGATTTTAGTGTTTTTCACGTATCTCGGTTTCTCTGGGTCCTATGGCGAAAAAAAAATGAAAATTTCGGATCACTATGGTTTTTCGATCATATCTCCCGTTCTATCGGTCGTATCGCTAAAACTCGGTCGGTTTCATGTTCAGCGAGAGAAAACACATCGGATAGAGCCTTGCGGGAGCTCGAAAGTTTGGTAATTCAGTGTTTTTCATGTATCTCGGTTTCTCCGGGTCCTATGACGAAAAAAAATGAAAATTTCGTATCACAATGGTTTTTTGATCATATCTCCCGTTCTATCGGTCGTATAGCTGAAACTAGGTCAGTTTCGTGTTCAGCGTGAAAAAACACATCGAATAGAATCTTGCGGGAGCTCAAAAGATTGGTAATTCAGTGTTTTTCACGTATCTCGGTTTCTCCGGGTCCTATGACGAAAAAAAAAAAAATTTCGGATCACTATGGCTTTCCGATCATATCTCCCGTTCTATTGCTCGTAGCGCTAAAACTCGGTCGGTTTCGTGTTAAGCGTGAAAAAACACATCGAATAGATCCTTGCGGGAGCTCGAAAGTTTGGTAATTCAGTGTTTTTCATGTATCTCGGTTTCTCCGGGTCCTATGACGAAAAAAAATGAAAATTTCGTATCACAATGGTTTTTTGATCATATCTCCCGTTCTATCGGTCGTATAGCTGAAACTAGGTCAGTTTCGTGTTAAGCGTGAAAAAACACATCGAATGGATCCTTGCGGGAGCTCAAAAGATTGGTAATTCAGTGTTTCTCACGTATCTCGGTTTCTCCGGGTCCTACGGCGAAAAAAAAAAAAATTTCGGATCACTATGGCTTTCCGATCATATCTCCCGTTCTATCGGTCGTATCGCTAAAACTCGGTCAGTTTCCTGTTCAGCGTGGAAAAACACATTAAATAGAGTCTTGCGGGAGCTCGAAAGATTGGGATTTTAGTGTTTTTCATGGCTCTTGGTTTTTCTTAGTCCTATGGCGAAAAAAATCGGAAATTTCGGGTCACTATGGTTTTTCGATTATATTTCCCGTTCTATCGGTCGTATTGCAAAAACTCGGTCAATTCCGTGTTTAGCGTGAGAAAACACATTAAATAGAGTCTTGCGGGAGCTCGAAAGATTGGGATTTTAGTGTTTTTCACGTATCTCGGTTTCTCTGGGTCCTATGGCGAAAAAAAAATGAAAATTTCGGATCAGTATGGTTTTTCGATCATATCTCCCGTTCTATCGGTCGTATCGCTAAAACTCGGTCGGTTTCATGTTCAGCGTGAGAAAACACATCGAATAGAGTCTTGCGGGAGCTCGAAAGATTGGTAATTCAGTGTTTTTCATGTATCTCGGTTTCTCCGGGTCCTATGACGAAAAAAAATGAAAATTTCGGATCACAATGGTTTTTTGATCATATCTCCCGTTCTATCGGTCGTATCGCTACAACTCGGTCAGTTTCATGTTCAGCGTGAAAAAACACATTGAATAGAGTCTTGCGGGAGCTCGAAAGATTAGAGGTTTAGTGTTTTTCATGGCTCTTGGTTTTTCTTAGTCCTATGGCGAAAAAAATCGGAAATTTCGGGTCACTATAGTTTTTCGATTATATCTCCCGTTCTAGAGGTCGTATTGCAAAAACTCGGTCAGTTTCGTGTTCAGCGTGAAAAAACACATTAAATAGAGTCTTGCGGGAGCTCAAAAGATTGGGATTTTAGTGTTTTTCACGTATCTCGGTTTCTCTGGGTCCTATGGCGAAAAAAAAATGAAAATTTCGGATCACTATGGTTTTTCGATCATATCTCCCGTTCTATCGGTCGTATCGCTAAAACTCGGTCGGTTTCATGTTCAGCGAGAGAAAACACATCGGATAGAGCCTTGCGGGAGCTCGAAAGTTTGGTAATTCAGTGTTTTTCATGTATCTCGGTTTCTCCGGGTCCTATGACGAAAAAAAATGAAAATTTCGTATCACAATGGTTTTTTGATCATATCTCCCGTTCTATCGGTCGTATAGCTGAAACTAGGTCAGTTTCGTGTTCAGCGTGAAAAAACACATCGAATAGAATCTTGCGGGAGCTCAAAAGATTGGTAATTCAGTGTTTTTCACGTATCTCGGTTTCTCCGGGTCCTACGGCGAAAAAAAAAAAAATTTCGGATCACTATGGCTTTCCGATCATATCTCCCGTTCTATTGCTCGTAGCGCTAAAACTCGGTCGGTTTCGTGTTAAGCGTGAAAAAACACATCGAATAGATCCTTGCGGGAGCTCGAAAGTTTGGTAATTCAGTGTTTTTCATGTATCTCGGTTTCTCCGGGTCCTATGACGAAAAAAAATGAAAATTTCGTATCACAATGGTTTTTTGATCATATCTCCCGTTCTATCGGTCGTATAGCTAAAACTAGGTCAGTTTCGTGTTAAGCGTGAAAAAACACATCGAATGGATCCTTGCGGGAGCTCAAAAGATTGGTAATTCAGTGTTTCTCACGTATCTCGGTTTCTCCGGGTCCTACGGCGAAAAAAAAAAAAATTTCGGATCACTATGGCTTTCCGATCATATCTCCCGTTCTATCGGTCGTATCGCTAAAACTCGGTCAGTTTCCTGTTCAGCGTGGAAAAACACATTAAATAGAGTCTTGCGGGAGCTCGAAAGATTGGGATTTTAGTGTTTTTCATGGCTCTTGGTTTTTCTTAGTCCTATGGCGAAAAAAATCGGAAATTTCGGGTCACTATGGTTTTTCGATTATATTTCCCGTTCTATCGGTCGTATTGCAAAAACTCGGTCAATTTCGTGTTTAGCGTGAGAAAACACATTAAATAGAGTCTTGCGGGAGCTCGAAAGATTGGGATTTTAGTGTTTTTCACGTATCTCGGTTTCTCTGGGTCCTATGGCGAAAAAAAAATGAAAATTTCGGATCAGTATGGTTTTTCGATCATATCTCCCGTTCTATCGGTCGTATCGCTAAAACTCGGTCGGTTTCATGTTCAGCGTGAGAAAACACATCGAATAGAGTCTTGCGGGAGCTCGAAAGATTGGTAATTCAGTGTTTTTCATGTATCTCGGTTTCTCCGGGTCCTATGACGAAAAAAAATGAAAATTTCGGATCACAATGGTTTTTTGATCATATCTCCCGTTCTATCGGTCGTATCGCTACAACTCGGTCAGTTTCATGTTCAGCGTGAAAAAACACATTGAATAGAGTCTTGCGGGAGCTCGAAAGATTAGAGGTTTAGTGTTTTTCATGGCTCTTGGTTTTTCTTAGTCCTATGGCGAAAAAAATCGGAAATTTCGGGTCACTATAGTTTTTCGATTATATCTCCCGTTCTAGAGGTCGTATTGCAAAAACTCGGTCAGTTTCGTGTTCAGCGTGAAAAAACACATTAAATAGAGTCTTGCGGGAGCTCAAAAGATTGGGATTTTAGTGTTTTTCACGTATCTCGGTTTCTCTGGGTCCTATGGCGAAAAAAAAATGAAAATTTCGGATCACTATGGTTTTTCGATCATATCTCCCGTTCTATCGGTCGTATCGCTAAAACTCGGTCGGTTTCATGTTCAGCGAGAGAAAACACATCGGATAGAGCCTTGCGGGAGCTCGAAAGTTTGGTAATTCAGTGTTTTTCATGTATCTCGGTTTCTCCGGGTCCTATGACGAAAAAAAATGAAAATTTCGTATCACAATGGTTTTTTGATCATATCTCCCGTTCTATCGGTCGTATAGCTGAAACTAGGTCAGTTTCGTGTTCAGCGTGAAAAAACACATCGAATAGAATCTTGCGGGAGCTCAAAAGATTGGTAATTCAGTGTTTTTCACGTATCTCGGTTTCTCCGGGTCCTACGGCGAAAAAAAAAAAAATTTCGGATCACTATGGCTTTCCGATCATATCTCCCGTTCTATTGCTCGTAGCGCTAAAACTCGGTCGGTTTCGTGTTAAGCGTGAAAAAACACATCGAATAGATCCTTGCGGGAGCTCGAAAGTTTGGTAATTCAGTGTTTTTCATGTATCTCGGTTTCTCCAGGTCCTATGACGAAAAAAAATGAAAATTTCGTATCACAATGGTTTTTTGATCATATCTCCCGTTCTATCGGTCGTATAGCTGAAACTAGGTCAGTTTCGTGTTCAGCGTGAAAAAACACATCGAATAGAATCTTGCGGGAGCTCAAAAGATTGGTAATTCAGTGTTTTTCACGTATCTCGGTTTCTCCGGGTCCTACGGGGAAAAAAAAAAAATTTCGGATCACTATGGCTTTCCGATCATATCTCCCGTTCTATTGCTCGTAGCGCTAAAACTCGGTCAGTTTCGTGTTCAGCGTAAAAAAACACATCGAATAGAATCTTGCGGGAGCTCAAAAGATTGGTAATTCAGTGTTTCTCACGTATCTCGGTTTCTCCGGGTCCTACGGCGAAAAAAAAAAAAATTTCGGATCACTATGGCTTTCCGATCATATCTCCCGTTCTATCGGTCGTATCGCTAAAACTCGGTCGGTTTCATGTTCAGCGTGAAAAAACACATCGAATAGAGTCTTGCGGGAGCTCGGAAGATTGGTAATTCAGTGTTTTTCATGTATCTCGGTTTCTCCGAGTCCTATGACGAAAAAAAATGAAAATTTCGGATCACAATGGTTTTTTGATCATATCTCCCGTTCTATCGGTCGTATCGCTAAAACTCGGCCAGTTTCGTGTTCAGCGTGAAAAAACACATTAAATAGAGTCTTGCGGGAGCTCGAAAGATTGGGATTTCAGTGTTTTTCATGGCTCTTGGTTTTTCTTAGTCCTATGGCGAAAAAAATCGGAAATTTCGGGTCACTATAGTTTTTCGATTATATCTCCCGTTCTAGAGGTCGTATTGCAAAAACTCGGTCAATTTCGTGTTAAGCGTAAAAAAACACATCGAATAGATCCTTGCGGGAGATCGAAAGATTGGTAATTCAGTGTTTTTCATGTATCTCGGTTTCTCTGGGTCCTATGGCGAAAAAAAAATGAAAATTTCGGATCACTATGGTTTTTCGATCATATCTCCCGTTCTATCGGTCGTATCGCTGAAACTCGGTCAGTTTCGTGTTCAGCGTGAAAAAACACATTAAATAGAGTCTTGCGGGTGCTCGAAAAATTGGAATTTTAGTGTTTTTCATGGCTCTTGGGTTTTCTTAGTCCTGTGGCGAAAAAAATCGGAAATTCCGGGTCACTATAGTTTTTCGATTATATCTCCCGTTCTAGAGGTCGTATTGCAAAAACTCGGTCAATTTCGTGTTAAGCGTGAAAAAACACATCGAATAGATCCTTGCGGGAGATCGAAAGATTGGTAATTCAGTGTTTTTCATGTATCTCGGTTTCTCTGGGTCCTATGGCGAAAAAAAAATGAAAATTTCGGATCAGTATGGTTTTTCGATCATATCTCCCGTTCTATCGGTCGTATCGCTAAAACTCGGTCGGTTTCATGTTCAGCGTGAGAAAACACATCGAATAGATCCCTGCGGGAGATAGAAAGATTGGTAATTCAGTGTTTTTCATGCATCTCGGTTTCTCCGGGTCCTATGGCAAAAAAAAATGAAAATTTCGGATCACTATGGGTTTCCGATCATATCTCCCGTTCTATTGGTCGTATCGCTAAAACTCGGCCGGTTCCGTGTTCAGCGTGAAAAAACACATCGAATAGATTCTTGCGGGAGATCGAAAGATTGGTAATTCAGTGTTTTTCATGCATCTCGGTTTCTCCGGGTCCTATGGCGAAAAAAAAATGAAAATTTCGGATCACTGTGGGTTTCCGATCATATCTCCCGTTCTATCGGTCGTATCGCTAAAACTCGGTCGGTTTCATGTTCAGCGTGAGAAAACACATCGAATAGAGTCTTGCGGGAGCTCGAAAGATTGGTAATTCAGTGTTTTTCATGTATCTCGGTTTCTCCGGGTCCTATGACGAAAAAAAATGAAAATTTCGGATCACAATGGTTTTTTGATCATATCTCCCGTTCTATCGGTCGTATCGCTAAAACTCGGTCAGATTCGTGTTCAGCGTGAAAAAACACATTAAATAGAGTCTTGCGGGAGCTCGAAAGATTGGGATTTTAGTGTTTTTCATGGCTCTTGGTTTTTCTTAGTCCTATGGCGAAAAAAATCGGAAATTTCGGGTCACTATGGTTTTTCGATTATATCTCCCGTTCTATCGGTCGTATCGCAAAAACTCGGTCAATTTCGTGTTTAGCGTAAGAAAACACATCGCATAGAGTCTTGCGGGAGCTCGAAAGATTGGTAATTCAGTGTTTTTCATGTATCTCGGTTTCTCTGGGTCCTATGGCGGAAAAAAAATGAAAATTTCGGATCACTATGGTTTTTCGATCATATCTCCCGTTTTATTGGTCGTATCGCTAAAACTCGGCCGGTTCCGTGTTCAGCGTGAAAAAACACATCGAATAGATCCTTGCGGAAAATCGAAAGATTGGTAATTCAGTGTTTTTCATGCATCTCGGTTTCTCCGGGTCCTATGGCGAAAAAAAATGAAAATTTCGGATCACTGTGCGTTTCCGATCATATCTCCCGTTCTATCGGTCGTATCGCTAAAACTCGGTCGGTTTCATGTTCAGCGTGAGAAAACACATCGGAAAGAGTCTTGCGGGAGCTCGAAAGATTGGTAATTCAGTGCTTTTCATGTATCTCGGTTTCTCCGGGTCCTATGACGAAAAAAAATAAAAATTTCGGATCACAATGGTTTTTTGATCATATCTCCCGTTCTATCGGTCGTATCGCTAAAACTCGGTCAGTTTCATGTTCAGCGTGAAAAAACACATTAAATAGAGTCTTGCGGGAGCTCAAAAGATTGGGATTTTAGTGTTTTTCATGGCTCTTGGTTTTTCTTAGTCCTATGGCGAAAAAAATCGGAAATTTCGGGTCACTATAGTTTTTCGATTATATCTCCCGTTCTAGAGGTCGTATTGCAAAAACTCGGTCAATTTCGTGTTAAGCGTGAAAAGACACATCGGATGGATCCTTGCGGGAGATCGAAAGATTGGTAATTCAGTGTTTTTCATGCATCTCGGTTTCTCCGGGTCCTATGACGGAAAAAAATGAAAATTTCGGATCACAATGGTTTTTTGATCTTATCTCCCGTTCTATCGGTCGTATAGCTGAAACTAGGTCAATTTCGTGTTCAGCGTGAAAAAACACATCGAATAGAGCCTTGCGGGAGCTCGAAATATTGGTAATTCAGTGTTTTTCATGCATCTCGGTTTCTCCGGGTCCTATGGCGAAAAAAAATGAAAATTTCGGATCACTACAGGTTTCCGATCATATCTCCCGTTCTATCGGTCGTATCGCTAAAACTCGGTCGGTTTCATGTTCAGCGCGAGAAAACACATCAGATAGAGCCTTGCGGGAGCTCGAAAGTTTGGTAATTCAGTGTTTTTCATGTATCTCGGTTTCTCCGGGTCCTATGACGAAAAAAAATGAAAATTTCGTATCACAATGGTTTTTTGATCATATCTCCCGTTCTATCGGTCGTATAGCTGAAACTAGGTCAGTTTCGTGTTCAGCGTGAAAAAACACATCGAATAGAATCTTGCGGGAGCTCAAAAGATTGGTAATTCAGTGTTTTTCACGTATCTCGGTTTCTCTGGGTCCTATGGCGGAAAAAAAATGAAAATTTCGGATCACTATGGTTTTTTGATCATATCTCCCGTTCTATTGGTCGTATCGCTAAACCTCGGCCGGTTCCGTGTTCAGCGTGAAAAAACACATCGAATAGATCCTTGCGGGAGATCGAAAGATTGGTAATTCAGTGTTTTTCATGCATCTCGGTTTCTCCGGGTCCTATGGCGGAAAAAAATGAAAATTTCGAATCACTGTGGGTTTCCGATCATATCTCCCGTTCTATCGGTCGTATCGCTAAAACTCGGTCGGTTTCATGTTCAGCGTGAGAAAACACATCGAATAGAGTCTTGCGGGAGCTCGGAAGATTGGTAATTCAGTGTTTTTCATGTATCTCGGTTTCTCCGAGTCCTATGACGAAAAAAAATGAAAATTTCGGATCACAATGGTTTTTTGATCATATCTCCCGTTCTATCGGTCGTATAGCTGAAACTAGGTCAGTTTCGTGTTCAGCGTGAAAAAACACATTAAATAGAGTCTTGCGGGAGCTCGAAAGACTGAGATTTTAGTGTTTTTCATGGCTCTTGGTTTTTCTTAGTCCTATGGCGAAAAAAATCGGAAATTTCGGGTCACTATGGTTTTTCGATTATATCTCCCGTTCTATCGGTCGTATTGCAAAAACTCGGTCAATTTCGTGTTAAGCGTAAAGAAACACATCGAATAGATCCTTGCGGGAGATCGAAAGATTGGTAATTCAGTGTTTTTCATGTATCTCGGTTTCTCTGGGTCCTATGGCGAAAAAAAAATGAAAATTTCGGATCACTATGGTTTTTCGATCATATCTCCCGTTCTATCGGTCGTATCGCTGAAACTCGGTCAGTTTCGTGTTCTGCGTGAAAAAACACATTAAATAGAGTCTTGCGGGAGCTCGAAAAATTGGAATTTTAGTGTTTTTCATGGCTCTTGGGTTTTTTTAGTCCTGTGGCGAAAAAAATCGGAAATTTCGGGTCACTATAGTTTTTCGATTATATCTCCCGTTCTAGAGGTCGTATTGCAAAAACTCGGTCAATTTCGTGTTAAGCGTGAAAAAACACATCGAATAGATCCTTGCGGGAGATCGAAAGATTGGTAATTCAGTGTTTTTCATGTATCTCGGTTTCTCTGGGTCCTATGGCGAAAAAAAAATGAAAATTTCGGATCAGTATGGTTTTTCGATCATATCTCCCGTTCTATCGGTCGTATCGCTAAAACTCGGTCGGTTTCATGTTCAGCGTGAGAAAACACATCGAATAGATCCCTGCGGGAGATCGAAAGATTGGTAATTCAGTGTTTTTCATGCATCTCGGTTTCTCCGGGTCCTATGGCAAAAAAAAATGAAAATTTCGGATCACTATGGGTTTCCGATCATATCTCCCGTTCTATTGGTCGTATCGCTAAAACTCGGCCGGTTCCGTGTTCAGCGTGAAAAAACACATCGAATAGATCCTTGTGGGACATCGAAAGATTGGTAATTCAGTGTTTTTCATGCATCTCGGTTTCTCCGGGTCCTATGGCAAAAAAAAATGAAAATTTCGGATCACTGTGCGTTTCCGATCATATCTCCCGTTTTATTGGTCGTATCGCTAAAACTCGGCCGGTTCCGTGTTCAGCGTGAAAAAACACATCGAATAGATCCTTGCGGGAGATCGAAAGATTGGTAATTCAGTGTTTTTCATGCATCTCGGTTTCTCCGGGTCCTATGGCGAAAAAAAATGAAAATTTCGGATCACTGTGCGTTTCCGATCATATCTCCCGTTCTATCGGTCGTATCGCTAAAACTCGGTCGGTTTCATGTTCAGCGTGAGAAAACACATCGGAAAGAGTCTTGCGGGAGCTCGAAAGATTGGTAATTCAGTGTTTTTCAAGTATCTCGGTTTCTCCGGGTCCTATGACGAAAAAAAATGAAAATTTCGGATCACAATGGTTTTTTGATCATATCTCCCGTTCTATCGGTCGTATCGCTAAAACTCGGTCAGTTTCATGTTCAGCGTGAAAAAACACATTAAATAGAGTCTTGCGGGAGCTCAAAAGATTGGGATTTTAGTGTTTTTTATGGCTCTTGGTTTTTCTTAGTCCTATGGCGAAAAAAATCGGAAATTTCGGGTCACTATAGTTTTTCGATTATATCTCCCGTTCTAGAGGTCGTATTGCAAAAACTCGGTCAGTTTCGTGTTCAGCGTGAAAAAACACATTAAATAGAGTCTTGCGGGAGCTCAAAAGATTGGGATTTTAGTGTTTTTCACGTATCCCGGTTTCTCTGGGTCCTATGGCGAAAAAAAAATGAAAATTTCGGATCACTATGGTTTTTCGATCATATCTCCCGTTCTATCGGTCGTATCGCTAAAACTCGGTCGGTTTCATGTTCAGCGAGAGAAAACACATCGGATAGAGCCTTGCGGGAGCTCGAAAGTTTGGTAATTCAGTGTTTTTCATGTATCTCGGTTTCTCCGGGTCCTATGACGGAAAAAAATGAAAATTTCGGATCACAATGGTTTTTTGATCTTATCTCCCGTTCTATCGGTCGTATAGCTGAAACTAGGTCAATTTCGTGTTCAGCGTGAAAAAACACATCGAATAGAGCCTTGCGGGAGCTCGAAATATTGGTAATTCAGTGTTTTTCATGCATCTCGGTTTCTCCGGGTCCTATGGCGAAAAAAAATGAAAATTTCGGATCACTACAGGTTTCCGATCATATCTCCCGTTCTATCGGTCGTATCGCTAAAACTCGGTCGGTTTCATGTTCAGCGCGAGAAAACACATCAGATAGAGCCTTGCGGGAGCTCGAAAGTTTGGTAATTCAGTGTTTTTCATGTATCTCGGTTTCTCCGGGTCCTATGACGAAAAGAAATGAAAATTTCGTATCACAATGGTTTTTTGATCATATCTCCCGTCCTATCGGTCGTATAGCTGAAACTAGGTCAGTTTCGTGTTCAGCGTGAAAAAACACATCGAATAGAATCTTGCGGGAGCTCAAAAGATTGGTAATTCAGTGTTTTTCACGTATCTCGGTTTCTCCGGGTCCTACGGCGAAAAAAAAAAAAAATTTCGGATCACTATGGCTTTCCGATCATATCTCCCGTTCTATTGCTCGTAGCGCTAAAACTCGGTCGGTTTCGTGTTAAGCGTGAAAATACACATCGAATAGATCCTTGCGGGAGATCGAAAGATTGGTAATTCAGTGTTTTTCATGCATCTCGGTTTCTCCGGGTCCTATGGCGAACAAAAATGAAAATTTCGGATCACTGTGGGCTTCCGATCATATCTCCCGTTCTTTCGGTCGTATCGCTAAAACTCGGTCGGTTTCATGTTCAGCGTGGAAAAACACATCGAATAGAGTCTTGCGGGAGCTCGAAAGATTGGTAATTCAGTGTTTTTCATGTATCTCGGTTTCTCCGGGTCCTATGACGAAAAAATATGAAAATTTCGGATCACAATGGTTTTTTGATCATATCTCCCGTTCTATCGGTCGTATAGCTGAAACTAGGTCAGTTTCGTGTTCAGCGTGAAAAAACACATCGAATAGAATCTTGCGGCAGCTCAAAAGATTGGTAATTCAGTGTTTTTCACGTATCTCGGTTTCTCCGGGTCCTACGGCGAAAAAAAAAAAAATTTCGGATCACTATGGCTTTCCGATCATATCTCCCGTTCTATTGGTCGTATCGCTGAAACTCGGCCGGTTCCGTGTTCAGCGTGAAAAAACACATCGAATAGATCCTTGCGGGAGATCGAAAGATTGGTAATTCAGTGTTTTTCATGCATCTCGGTTTCTCCGGGTCCTATGGCGAACAAAAATGAAAATTTCGGATCACTGTGGGTTTCCGATCATATCTCCCGTTCTATCGGTCGTATCGCTAAAACTCGGTCGGTTTCATGTTCAGCGTGAGAAAACACATCGAATAGATCCCTGCGGGAGATCGAAAGATTGGTAATTCAGTGTTTTTCATGCATCTCGGTTTCTCCGGGTCCTATGGCAAAAAAAAATGAAAATTTCGGATCACTATGGGTTTCCGATCATATCTCCCGTTCTATTGGTCGTATCGCTAAAACTCGGCCGGTTCCGTGTTCAGCGTGAAAAAACACATCGAATAAATCCTTGCGGGAGATCGAAAGATTGGTAATTCAGTATTTTTCATGCATCTCGGTTTCTCCGGGTCCTATGGCAAAAAAAAATGAAAATTTCGGATCACTGTGCGTTTCCGATCATATCTCCCGTTTTATTGGTCGTATCGCTAAAACTCGGCCGGTTCCGTGTTCAGCGTGAAAAAACACATCGAATAGATCCTTGCGGGAGATCGAAAGATTGGTAATTCAGTGTTTTTCATGCATCTCGGTTTCTCCGGGTCCTATGGCGAAAAAAAATGAAAATTTCGGATCACTGTGCGTTTCCGATCATATCTCCCGTTCTATCGGTCGTATCGCTAAAACTCGGTCGGTTTCATGTTCAGCGTGAGAAAACACATCGGAAAGAGTCTTGCGGGAGCTCGAAAGATTGGTAATTCAGTATTTTTCATGTATCTCGGTTTCTCCGGGTCCTATGACGAAAAAAAATGAAAATTTCGGATCACAATGGTTTTTTGATCATATCTCCCGTTCTATCGGTCGTATCGCTAAAACTCGGTCAGTTTCATGTTCAGCGTGAAAAAACACATTAAATAGAGTCTTGCGGGAGCTCAAAAGATTGGGATTTTAGTGTTTTTCACGTATCCCGGTTTCTCTGGGTCCTATGGCGAAAAAAAAAATGAAAATTTCGGATCACTATGGTTTTTCGATCATATCTCCCGTTCTTTCGGTCGTATCGCTAAAACTCGGTCGGTTTCATGTTCAGCGTGGAAAAACACATCGAATAGAGTCTTGCGGGAGCTCGAAAGATTGGTAATTCAGTGTTTTTCATGTATCTCGGTTTCTCCGGGTCCTATGACGAAAAAATATGAAAATTTCGGATCACAATGGTTTTTTGATCATATCTCCCGTTCTATCGGTCGTATAGCTGAAACTAGGTCAGTTTCGTGTTCAGCGTGAAAAAACACATCGAATAGAATCTTGCGGCAGCTCAAAAGATTGGTAATTCAGTGTTTTTCACGTATCTCGGTTTCTCCGGGTCCTACGGCGAAAAAAAAAAAAATTTCGGATCACTATGGCTTTCCGATCATATCTCCCGTTCTATTGGTCGTATCGCTGAAACTCGGCCGGTTCCGTGTTCAGCGTGAAAAAACACATCGAATAGATCCTTGCGGGAGATCGAAAGATTGGTAATTTAGTGTTTTTCATGCATCTCGGTTTCTCCGGGTCCTATGGCGAACAAAAATGAAAATTTCGGATCACTGTGGGTTTCCGATCATATCTCCCGTTCTATCGGTCGTATCGCTAAAACTCGGTCGGTTTCATGTTCAGCGTGAGAAAACACATCGAATAGATCCCTGCGGGAGATCGAAAGATTGGTAATTCAGTGTTTTTCATGCATCTCGGTTTCTCCGGGTCCTATGGCAAAAAAAAATGAAAATTTCGGATCACTATGGGTTTCCGATCATATCTCCCGTTCTATTGGTCGTATCGCTAAAACTCGGCCGGTTCCGTGTTCAGCGTGAAAAAACACATCGAATAAATCCTTGCGGGAGATCGAAAGATTGGTAATTCAGTATTTTTCATGCATCTCGGTTTCTCCGGGTCCTATGGCAAAAAAAAATGAAAATTTCGGATCACTGTGCGTTTCCGATCATATCTCCCGTTTTATTGGTCGTATCGCTAAAACTCGGCCGGTTCCGTGTTCAGCGTGAAAAAACACATCGAATAGATCCTTGCGGGAGATCGAAAGATTGGTAATTCAGTGTTTTTCATGCATCTCGGTTTCTCCGGGTCCTATGGCGAAAAAAAATGAAAATTTCGGATCACTGTGCGTTTCCGATCATATCTCCCGTTCTATCGGTCGTATCGCTAAAACTCGGTCGGTTTCATGTTCAGCGTGAGAAAACACATCGGAAAGAGTCTTGCGGGAGCTCGAAAGATTGGTAATTCAGTGTTTTTCATGTATCTCGGTTTCTCCGGGTCCTATGACGAAAAAAAATGAAAATTTCGGATCACAATGGTTTTTTGATCATATCTCCCGTTCTATCGGTCGTATCGCTAAAACTCGGTCAGTTTCATGTTCAGCGTGAAAAAACACATTAAATAGAGTCTTGCGGGAGCTCAAAAGATTGGGATTTTAGTGTTTTTCATGGCTCTTGGTTTTTCTTAGTCCTATGGCGAAAAAAATCGGAAATTTCGGGTCACTATAGTTTTTCGATTATATCTCCCGTTCTAGAGGTCGTATTGCAAAAACTCGGTCAGTTTCGTGTTCAGCGTGAAAAAACACATTAAATAGAGTCTTGCGGGAGCTCAAAAGATTGGGATTTTAGTGTTTTTCACGTATCCCGGTTTCTCTGGGTCCTATGGCGAAAAAAAAATGAAAATTTCGGATCACTATGGTTTTTCGATCATATCTCCCGTTCTATCGGTCGTATCGCTAAAACTCGGTCGGTTTCATGTTCAGCGAGAGAAAACACATCGGATAGAGCCTTGCGGGAGCTCGAAAGTTTGGTAATTCAGTGTTTTTCATGTATCTCGGTTTCTCCGGGTCCTATGACGAAAAAAAATGAAAATTTCGGATCACAATGGTTTTTTGATCTTATCCCCCGTTCTATCGGTCGTATAGCTGAAACTAGGTCAATTTCGTGTTCAGCGTGAAAAAACACATCGAATAGAGCCTTGCGGGAGCTCGAAATATTGGTAATTCAGTGTTTTTCATGCATCTCGGTTTCTCCGGGTCCTATGGCGAAAAAATATTAAAATTTCGGATCACAATGGTTTTTTGATCATATCTCCCGTTCTATCGGTCGTAGAGCTGAAACTAGGTCAGTTTCGTGTTCAGCGTGAAAAAACACATCGAATAGAATCTTGCGGCAGCTCAAAAGATTGGTAATTCAGTGTTTTTCACGTATCTCGGTTTCTCCGGGTCCTACGGCGAAAAAAAAAAAAATTTCGGATCACTATGGCTTTCCGATCATATCTCCCGTTCTATTGGTCGTATCGCTGAAACTCGGCCGGTTTCGTGTTCAGCGTGAAAAAACACATCGAATAGATCCTTGCGGGAGATCGAAAGATTGGTAATTCAGTGTTTTTCATGCATCTCGGTTTCTCCGGGTCCTATGGCGAACAAAAATGAAAATTTCGGATCACTGTGGGTTTCCGATCATATCTCCCGTTCTATCGGTCGTATCGCTAAAACTCGGTCGGTTTCATGTTCAGCGTGAGAAAACACATCGAATAGATCCCTGCGGGAGATCGAAAGATTGGTAATTCAGTGTTTTTCATGCATCTCGGTTTCTCCGGGTCCTATGGCAAAAAAAAATGAAAATTTCGGATCACTATGGGTTTCCGATCATATCTCCCGTTCTATTGGTCGTATCGCTAAAACTCGGCCGGTTCCGTGTTCAGCGTGAAAAAACACATCGAATAAATCCTTGCGGGAGATCGAAAGATTGGTAATTCAGTATTTTTCATGCATCTCGGTTTCTCCGGGTCCTATGGCAAAAAAAAATGAAAATTTCGGATCACTATGGCTTTCCGATCATATCTCCCGTTCTATTGGTCGTATCGCTAAAACTCGGCCGGTTCCGTGTTCAGCGTGAAAAAACACATCGAATAGATCCTTGCGGGAGATCGAAAGATTGGTAATTCAGTGTTTTTCATGCATCTCGGTTTCTCCGGGTCCTATGGCGAAAAAAAATGAAAATTTCGGATCACTGTGCGTTTCCGATCATATCTCCCGTTCTATCGGTCGTATCGCTAAAACTCGGTCGGTTTCATGTTCAGCGTGAGAAAACACATCGGAAAGAGTCTTGCGGGAGCTCGAAAGATTGGTAATTCAGTGTTTTTCATGTATCTCGGTTTCTCCGGGTCCTATGACGAAAAAAAATGAAAATTTCGGATCACAATGGTTTTTTGATCATATCTTCCGTTCTATCGGTCGTATCGCTAAAACTCGGTCAGTTTCATGTTCAGCGTGAAAAAACACATTAAATAGAGTCTTGCGGGAGCTCAAAAGATTGGGATTTTAGTGTTTTTCATGGCTCTTGGTTTTTCTTAGTCCTATGGCGAAAAAAATCGGAAATTTCGGGTCACTATAGTTTTTCGATTATATCTCCCGTTCTAGAGGTCGTATTGCAAAAACTCGGTCAGTTTCGTGTTCAGCGTGAAAAAACACATTAAATAGAGTCTTGCGGGAGCTCAAAAGATTGGGATTTTAGTGTTTTTCACGTATCCCGGTTTCTCTGGGTCCTATGGCGAAAAAAAAATGAAAATTTCGGATCACTATGGTTTTTCGATCATATCTCCCGTTCTATCGGTCGTATCGCTAAAACTCGGTCGGTTTCATGTTCAGCGAGAGAAAACACATCGGATAGAGCCTTGCGGGAGCTCGAAAGTTTGGTAATTCAGTGTTTTTCATGTATCTCGGTTTCTCCGGGTCCTATGACGAAAAAAAATGAAAATTTCGGATCACAATGGTTTTTTGATCTTATCCCCCGTTCTATCGGTCGTATAGCTGAAACTAGGTCAATTTCGTGTTCAGCGTGAAAAAACACATCGAATAGAGCCTTGCGGGAGCTCGAAATATTGGTAATTCAGTGTTTTTCATGCATCTCGGTTTCTCCGGGTCCTATGGCGAAAAAATATGAAAATTTCGGATCACAATGGTTTTTTGATCATATCTCCCGTTCTATCGGTCGTAGAGCTGAAACTAGGTCAGTTTCGTGTTCAGCGTGAAAAAACACATCGAATAGAATCTTGCGGCAGCTCAAAAGATTGGTAATTCAGTGTTTTTCACGTATCTCGGTTTCTCCGGGTCCTACGGCGAAAAAAAAAAAAATTTCGGATCACTATGGCTTTCCGATCATATCTCCCGTTCTATTGGTCGTATCGCTGAAACTCGGCCGGTTTCGTGTTCAGCGTGAAAAAACACATCGAATAGATCCTTGCGGGAGATCGAAAGATTGGTAATTCAGTGTTTTTCATGCATCTCGGTTTCTCCGGGTCCTATGGCGAACAAAAATGAAAATTTCGGATCACTGTGGGTTTCCGATCATATCTCCCGTTCTATCGGTCGTATCGCTAAAACTCGGTCGGTTTCATGTTCAGCGTGAGAAAACACATCGAATAGATCCCTGCGGGAGATCGAAAGATTGGTAATTCAGTGTTTTTCATGCATCTCGGTTTCTCCGGGTCCTATGGCAAAAAAAAATGAAAATTTCGGATCACTATGGGTTTCCGATCATATCTCCCGTTCTATTGGTCGTATCGCTAAAACTCGGCCGGTTCCGTGTTCAGCGTGAAAAAACACATCGAATAAATCCTTGCGGGAGATCGAAAGATTGGTAATTCAGTATTTTTCATGCATCTCGGTTTCTCCGGGTCCTATGGCAAAAAAAAATGAAAATTTCGGATTACTGTGCGTTTCCGATCATATCTCCCGTTTTATTGGTCGTATCGCTAAAACTCGGCCGGTTCCGTGTTCAGCGTGAAAAAACACATCGAATAGATCCTTGCGGGAGATCGAAAGATTGGTAATTCAGTGTTTTTCATGCATCTCGGTTTCTCCGGGTCCTATGGCGAAAAAAAATGAAAATTTCGGATCACTGTGCGTTTCCGATCATATCTCCCGTTCTATCGGTCGTATCGCTAAAACTCGGTCGGTTTCATGTTCAGCGTGAGAAAACACATCGGAAAGAGTCTTGCGGGAGCTCGAAAGATTGGTAATTCAGTGTTTTTCATGTATCTCGGTTTCTCCGGGTCCTATGACGAAAAAAAATGAAAATTTCGGATCACAATGGTTTTTTGATCATATCTCCCGTTCTATCGGTCGTATCGCTAAAACTCGGTCAGTTTCATGTTCAGCGTGAAAAAACACATTAAATAGAGTCTTGCGGGAGCTCAAAAGATTGGGATTTTAGTGTTTTTCATGGCTCTTGGTTTTTCTTAGTCCTATGGCGAAAAAAATCGGAAATTTCGGGTCACTATAGTTTTTCGATTATATCTCCCGTTCTAGAGGTCGTATTGCAAAAACTCGGTCAGTTTCGTGTTCAGCGTGAAAAAACACATTAAATAGAGTCTTGCGGGAGCTCAAAAGATTGGGATTTTAGTGTTTTTCACGTATCCCGGTTTCTCTGGGTCCTATGGCGAAAAAAAAATGAAAATTTCGGATCACTATGGTTTTTCGATCATATCTCCCGTTCTATCGGTCGTATCGCTGAAACTCGGTCGGTTTCATGTTCAGCGAGAGAAAACACATCGGATAGAGCCTTGCGGGAGCTCGAAAGTTTGGTAATTCAGTGTTTTTCATGTATCTCGGTTTCTCCGGGTCCTATGACGAAAAAAAATGAAAATTTCGGATCACAATGGTTTTTTGATCTTATCCCCCGTTCTATCGGTCGTATAGCTGAAACTAGGTCAATTTCGTGTTCAGCGTGAAAAAACACATCGAATAGAGCCTTGCGGGAGCTCGAAATATTGGTAATTCAGTGTTTTTCATGCATCTCGGTTTCTCCGGGTCCTATGGCGAAAAAAAATGAAAATTTCGGATCACTACAGGTTTCCGATCATATCTCCCGTTCTATCGGTCGTATCGCTAAAACTCGGTCGGTTTCATGTTCAGCGCGAGAAAACACATCAGATAGAGCCTTGCGGGAGCTCGAAAGTTTGGTAATTCAGTGTTTTTCATGTATCTCGGTTTCTCCGGGTCCTATGACGAAAAGAAATGAAAATTTCGTATCACAATGGTGTTTTGATCATATCTCCCGTCCTATCGGTCGTATAGCTGAAACTAGGTCAGTTTCGTGTTCAGCGTGAAAAAACACATCGAATAGAATCTTGCGGGAGCTCAAAAGATTGGTAATTCAGTGTTTTTCACGTATCTCGGTTTCTCCGGGTCCTACGGCGAAAAAAAAAAAAATTTCGGATCACTATGGCTTTCCGATCATATCTCCCGTTCTATTGCTCGTAGCGCTAAAACTCGGTCGGTTTCGTGTTAAGCGTGAAAACACACATCGAATAGATCCTTGCGGGAGATCGAAAGATTGGTAATTCAGTGTTTTTCATGCATCTCGGTTTCTCCGGGTCCTATGGCGAACAAAAATGAAAATTTCGGATCACTGTGGGCTTCCGATCATATCTCCCGTTCTTTCGGTTGTATCGCTAAAACTCGGTCGGTTTCATGTTCAGCGTGGGAAAACACATCGAATAGAGTCTTGCGGGAGCTCGAAAGATTGGTAATTCAGTGATTTTCATGTATCTCGGTTTCTCCGGGTCCTATGACGAAAAAATATGAAAATTTCGGATCACAATGGTTTTTTGATCATATCTCCCGTTCTATCGGTCGTATAGCTGAAACTAGGTCAGTTTCGTGTTCAGCGTGAAAAAACACATTAAATAGAGTCTTGCGGGAGCTCCAAAGATTGGGATTTTAGTGTTTTTCATGGCTCTTGCTTTTTCTTAGTCCTATGGCGAAAAAAATCGGAAATTTCGGGTCACTATGGTTTTTCGATTATATCTTCCGTTCTATCGGTCGTATTGCAAAAACACGGTCAATTTCGTGTTAAGCGTGAAAAAACACATCGAATAGATCCTTGCGGGAGATCGAAAGATTGGTAATTCAGTGTTTTTCATGTATCTCGGTTTCTCTGGGTCCTATGGCGAAAAAAAAATGAAAATTTCGGATCAGTATGGTTTTTCGATCATATCTCCCGTTCTATCGGTCGTATCGCTAAAACTCGGTCGGTTTCATGTTCAGCGTGAGAAAACACATCGAATAGATCCCTGCGGGAGATCGAAAGATTGGTAATTCAGTGTTTTTCATGCATCTCGGTTTCTCCGGGTCCTATGGCAAAAAAAAATGAAAATTTCGGATCACTATGGGTTTCCGATCATATCTCCCGTTCTATTGGTCGTATCGCTAAAACTCGGCCGGTTCCGTGTTCAGCGTGAAAAAACACATCGAATAGATCCTTGCGGGAGATCGAAAGATTGGTAATTCAGTGTTTTTCATGCATCTCGGTTTCTCCGGGTCCTATGGCAAAAAAAAAATGAAAATTTCGGATCACTATGGTTTTTCGATCATATCTCCCGTTCTATCGGTCGTATCGCTAAAACTCGGTCGGTTTCATGTTCAGCGAGAGAAAACACATCGGATAGAGCCTTGCGGGAGCTCGAAAGTTTGGTAATTCAGTGTTTTTCATGTATCTCGGTTTCTCCGGGTCCTATGACGCAAAAAAATGAAAATTTCGGATCACAATGGTTTTTTGATCTTATCTCCCGTTCTATCGGTCGTATAGCTGAAACTAGGTCAATTTCGTGTTCAGCGTGAAAAAACACATCGAATAGAGCCTTGCGGGAGCTCGAAATATTGGTAATTCAGTGTTTTTCATGCATCTCGGTTTCTCCGGGTCCTATGGCGAAAAAAAATGAAAATTTCGGATCACTACAGGTTTCCGATCATATCTCCCGTTCTATCGGTCGTATCGCTAAAACTCGGTCGGTTTCATGTTCAGCGCGAGAAAACACATCAGATAGAGCCTTGCGGGAGCTCGAAAGTTTGGTAATTCAGTGTTTTTCATGTATCTCGGTTTCTCCGGGTCCTATGACGAAAAGAAATGAAAATTTCGTATCACAATGGTTTTTTGATCATATCTCCCGTCCTATCGGTCGTATAGCTGAAACTAGGTCAGTTTCGTGTTCAGCGTGAAAAAACACATCGAATAGAATCTTGCGGGAGCTCAAAAGATTGGTAATTCAGTGTTTTTCACGTATCTCGGTTTCTCCGGGTCCTACAGCGAAAAAAAAAAAAATTTCGGATCACTATGGCTTTCCGATCATATCTCCCGTTCTATTGCTCGTAGCGCTAAAACTCGGTCGGTTTCGTGTTAAGCGTTAAAATACACATCGAATAGATCCTTGCGGGAGATCGAAAGATTGGTAATTCAGTGTTTTTCATGCATCTCGGTTTCTCCGGGTCCTATGGCGAACAAAAATGAAAATTTCGGATCACTGTGGGCTTCCGATCATATCTCCCGTTCTTTCGGTCGTATCGCTAAAACTCGGTCGGTTTCATGTTCAGCGTGGGAAAACACATCGAATAGAGTCTTGCGGGAGCTCGAAAGATTGGTAATTCAGTGTTTTTCATGTATCTCGGTTTCTCCGGGTCCTATGACGAAAAAATATGAAAATTTCGGATCACAATGGTTTTTTGATCATATCTCCCGTTCTATCGGTCGTATAGCTGAAACTAGGTCAGTTTCGTGTTCAGCGTGAAAAAACACATTAAATAGAGTCTTGCGGGAGCTCCAAAGATTGGGATTTTAGTGTTTTTCATGGCTCTTGGTTTTTCTTAGTCCTATGGCGAAAAAAATCGGAAATTTCGGGTCACTATGGTTTTTCGATTATATCTTCCGTTCTATCGGTCGTATTGCAAAAACACGGTCAATTTCGTGTTAAGCGTGAAAAAACACATCGAATAGATCCTTGCGGGAGATCGAAAGATTGGTAATTCAGTGTTTTTCATGTATCTCGGTTTCTCTGGGTCCTATGGCGAAAAAAAAATGAAAATTTCGGATCAGTATGGTTTTTCGATCATATCTCCCGTTCTATCGGTCGTATCGCTAAAACTCGGTCGGTTTCATGTTCAGCGTGAGAAAACACATCGAATAGATCCCTGCGGGAGATCGAAAGATTGGTAATTCAGTGTTTTTCATGCATCTCGGTTTCTCCGGGTCCTATGGCAAAAAAAATGAAAATTTCGGATCACTATGGGTTTCCGATCATATCTCCCGTTCTATTGGTCGTATCGCTAAAACTCGGCCGGTTCCGTGTTCAGCGTGAAAAAACACATCGAATAGATCCTTGCGGGAGATCGAAAGATTGGTAATTCAGTGTTTTTCATGCATCTCGGTTTCTCCGGGTCCTATGGCAAAAAAAAATGAAAATTTCGGATCACTGTGCGTTTCCGATCATATCTCCCGTTTTATTGGTCGTATCGCTAAAACTCGGCCGGTTCCGTGTTCAGCGTGAAAAAACACATCGAATAGATCCTTGCGGGAGATCGAAAGATTGGTAATTCAGTGTTTTTCATGCATCTCGGTTTCTCCGGGTCCTATGGCGAAAAAAAATGAAAATTTCGGATCACTGTGCGTTTCCGATCATATCTCCCGTTCTATCGGTCGTATCGCTAAAACTCGGTCGGTTTCATGTTCAGCGTGAGAAAACACATCGGAAAGAGTCTTGCGGGAGCTCGAAAGATTGGTAATTCAGTGTTTTTCATGTATCTCGGTTTCTCCGGGTCCTATGACGAAAAAAAATGAAAATTTCGGATCACAATGGTTTTTTGATCATATCTCCCGTTCTATCGGTCGTATCGCTAAAACTCGGTCAGTTTCATGTTCAGCGTGAAAAAACACATTAAATAGAGTCTTGCGGGAGCTCAAAAGATTGGGATTTTAGTGTTTTTCACGTATCCCGGTTTCTCTGGGTCCTATGGCGAAAAAAAAATGAAAATTTCGGATCACTATGGTTTTTCGATCATATCTCCCGTTCTATCGGTCGTATCGCTAAAACTCGGTCGGTTTCATGTTCAGCGAGAGAAAACACATCGGATAGAGCCTTGCGGGAGCTCGAAAGTTTGGTAATTCAGTGTTTTTCATGTATCTCGGTTTCTCCGGGTCCTATGACGAAAAAAAATGAAAATTTCGGATCACAATGGTTTTTTGATCTTATCTCCCGTTCTATCGGTCGTATAGCTGAAACTAGGTCAATTTCGTGTTCAGCGTGAAAAAACACATCGAATAGAGCCTTGCGGGAGCTCGAAATATTGGTAATTCAGTGTTTTTCATGCATCTCGGTTTCTCCGGGTCCTATGGCGAAAAAAAATGAAAATTTCGGATCACTACAGGTTTCCGATCATATCTCCCGTTCTATCGGTCGTATCGCTAAAACTCGGTCGGTTTCATGTTCAGCGCGAGAAAACACATCAGATAGAGCCTTGCGGGAGCTCGAAAGTTTGGTAATTCAGTGTTTTTCATGTATCTCGGTTTCTCCGGGTCCTATGACGAAAAGAAATGAAAATTTCGTATCACAATGGTTTTTTGATCATATCTCCCGTCCTATCGGTCGTATAGCTGAAACTAGGTCAGTTTCGTGTTCAGCGTGAAAAAACACATCGAATAGAATCTTGCGGGAGCTCAAAAGATTGGTAATTCAGTGTTTTTCACGTATCTCGGTTTCTCCGGGTCCTACGGCGAAAAAAAAAAAAATTTCGGATCACTATGGCTTTCCGATCATATCTCCCGTTCTATTGCTCGTAGCGCTAAAACTCGGTCGGTTTCGTGTTAAGCGTGAAAATACACATCGAATAGATCCTTGCGGGAGATCGAAAGATTGGTAATTCAGTGTTTTTCATGCATCTCGGTTTCTCCGGGTCCTATGGCGAACAAAAATGAAAATTTCGGATCACTGTGGGCTTCCGATCATATCTCCCGTTCTTTCGGTCGTATCGCTAAAACTCGGTCGGTTTCGTGTTCAGCGTGAAAAAACACATTAAATAGAGTCTTGCGGGAGCTCCAAAGATTGGGATTTTAGTGTTTTTCATGGCTCTTGGTTTTTCTTAGTCCTATGGCGAAAAAAATCGGAAATTTCGGGTCACTATGGTTTTTCGATTATATCTTCCGTTCTATCGGTCGTATTGCAAAAACACGGTCAATTTCGTGTTAAGCGTGAAAAAACACATCGAATAGATCCTTGCGGGAGATCGAAAGATTGGTAATTCAGTGTTTTTCATGTATCTCGGTTTCTCTGGGTCCTATGCCGAAAAAAAAATGAAAATTTCGGATCACTATTGTTTTTTCGATCATATCTCCCGTTCTATCGGTCGTATCGCTAAAATTCGGTCAGTTTCGTGTTCAGCGTGAAAAAACACATTAAATAGAGTCTTGCGGGAGCTCGAAAGACTGAGATTTTAGTGTTTTTCATGGCTAATGGTTTTTCTTAGTCCTATGGCGAAAAAAATCGGAAATTTCGGGTCACTATGGTTTTTCGATTATATCTCCCGTTCTATCGGTCGTATTGCAAAAACTCGGTCAATTTCGTGTTTAGCGTAAGAAAACACATCGAATAGAGTCTTGCGGGAGCTCGAAAGATTGGTAATTCAGTGTTTTTCATGTATCTCGGTTTCTCTGGGTCCTATGGCGGAAAAAAAATGAAAATTTCGGATCACTATGGTTTTTTGATCATATCTCCCGTTCTATTGGTCGTATCGCTAAAACTCGGCCGGTTCCGTGTTCAGCGTGAAAAAACACATCGAATAGATCCTTGCGGGAGATCGAAAGATTGGTAATTCAGTGTTTTTCATGCATCTCAGTTTCTCCGGGTCCTATGGCGGAAAAAAATGAAAATTTCGGATCACTGTGGGTTTCCGATCATATCTCCCGTTCTATCGGTCGTATCGCTAAAACTCGGTCAGTTTCGTGTTCAGCGTGAAAAAACACATCAAATAGAGTCTTGCGGGAGCTCGAAAGATTGGGATTTTAGTGTTTTTCATGGCTCTTGGTTTTTCTTAGTCCTATGGCGAAAAAAATCGGAAATTTCGGGTCACTATAGTTTTTCGATTATATCTCCTGTTCTAGAGGTCGTATTGCAAAAACTCGGTCAATTTCGTGTTAAGCGTGAAAAAACACATCGAATAGATCCTTGCGGGAGATCGAAAGATTGGTAATTCAGTGTTTTTCATGTATCTCGGTTTCTCTGGGTCCTATGGCGAAAAAAAAATGAAAATTTCGGATCACTATGGTTTTTCGATCATATCTCCCGTTCTATCGGTCGTATCGCTGAAACTCGGTCAGTTTCGTGTTCAGCGTGAAAAAACACATTAAATAGAGTCTTGCGGGAGCTCGAAAGACTGAGATTTTAGTGTTTTTCATGGCTCTTGGTTTTTCTTAGTCCTATGGCGAAAAAAATCGGAAATTTCGGGTCACTATGGTTTTTCGATTATATCTCCCGTTCTATCGGTCGTATTGCAAAAACTCGGTCAATTTCGTGTTTAGCGTAAGAAAACACATCGAATAGAGTCTTGCGGGAGCTCGAAAGATTGGTAATTCAGTGTTTTTCATGTATCTCGGTTTCTCTGGGTCCTATGGCGGAAAAAAAATGAAAATTTCGGATCACTATGGTTTTTTGATCATATCTCCCGTTCTATTGGTCGTATCGCTAAAACTCGGTCAGTTTCGTGTTTAGCGTGAAAAAACACATCAAATAGATCCTTGCGGGAGATCGAAAGATTGGTAATTCAGTGTTTTTCATGTATCTCGGTTTCTCTGGGTCCTATGGCGGAAAAAAAATGAAAATTTCGGATCACTATGGTTTTTCGATCATATCTCCCGTTCTATCGGTCGTATCGCTGAAACTCGGTCAGTTTCGTGTTCAGCGTGAAAAAACACATTAAATAGAGTCTTGCGGGAGCTCGAAAGATTGGAATTTTAGTGTTTTTCATGGCTCTTGGGTTTTCTTAGTCCTGTGGCGAAAAAAATCGGAAATTTCGGGTCACTATAGTTTTTCGATTATATCTCCCGTTCTAGAGGTCGTATTGCAAAAACTCGGTCAATTTCGTGTTAAGCGTGAAAAAACACATCAAATAGATCCTTGCGGGAGATCGAAAGATTGGTAATTCAGTGTTTTTCATGTATCTCGGTTTCTCTGGGTCCTATGGCGAAAAAAAAATGAAAATTTCGGATCACTATAGTTTTTCGATCGTATCTCCCGTTCTATCGGTCGTATCGCTGAAACTCGGTCAGTTTCGTGTTCAGCGTGAAAAAACACATCAAATAGATCCTTGCGGGAGCTCGGAAGATTGGTAATTGAGTGTTTTTCATGTATCTCGGTTTCTCCGGGTCCTATGACGAAAAAAAATGAAAATTTCGGATCACAATGGTTTTTTGATCATATCTCCCGTTCTATCGGTCGTATCGCTAAAACTCGGTCAGTTTCATGTTCAGCGTGAAAAAACACATTAAATAGAGTCTTGCGGGAGCTCGAAAGATTGGGATTTTAGTGTTTTTCGTGGCTCTTGGTTTTTCTTAGTCCTATGGCGAAAAAAATCGGAAATTTCGGGTCACTATAGTTTTTCGATTATATCTCCCGTTCTAGAGGTCGTATTGCAAAAACTCGGTCAATTTCGTGTTAAGCGTGGAAAAACACATCGAATGGATCCTTGCGGGAGATCGAAAGATTGGTAATTCAGTGTTTTTCATGTATCTCGGTTTCTCTGGGTCCTATGGCAAAAAAAAATGAAAATTTCGGATCACTATGGTTTTTCGATCATATCTCCCGTTCTATCGGTCGTATCGCTAAAACTCGGTCAGTTTCCTGTTCAGCGTGAAAAAACACATTAAATAGAGTCTTGCGGGAGCTCGAAAGATTGGGATTTTAGTGTTTTTCATGGCTCTTGGTTTTTCTTAGTCCTATGGCGAAAAAAAATCGGAATTTTCGGGTCACTATGGTTTTTCGATCGTATCTCCCGTTCTATCGGTTGTATCGCTGAAACTCGGTCAGTTTCGTGTTCAGCGTGAAAAAACACATCAAATAGATCCTTGCGGGAGATCGAAAGATTGGTAATTCAGTGTTTTTCATGTATCTCGGTTTCTCTGGGTCCTATGGCGAAAAAAAAATGAAAATTTCGGATCACTATGGTTTTTCGATCATATCTCCCGTTCTATCGGTCGTATCGCTGAAACTCGGTCAGTTTCGTGTTCAGCGTGAAAAAACACATTAAATAGAGTCTTGCGGGAGCTCGAAAGATTGGAATTTTAGTGTTTTTCATGGCTCTTGGGTTTTCTTAGTCCTGTGGCGAAAAAAATCGGAAATTTCGGGTCACTATAGTTTTTCGATTATATCTCCCGTTCTAGAGGTCGTATTGCAAAAACTCGGTCAATTTCGTGTTAAGCGTGAAAAAACACATCAAATAGATCCTTGCGGGAGATTGAAAGATTGGTAATTCAGTGTTTTTCATGTATCTCGGTTTCTCTGGGTCCTATGGCGAAAAAAAAATGAAAATTTCGGATCACTATGGTTTTTCGATCGTATCTCCCGTTCTATCGGTTGTATCGCTAAAACTCGGTCAGTTTCGTGTTCAGCGTGAAAAAACACATCAAATAGATCCTTGCGGGAGATCGAAAGATTGGTAATTCAGTGTTTTTCATGTATCTCGGTTTCTCTGGGTCCTATGGCGAAAAAAAAATGAAAATTTCGGATCACTATGGTTTTTCGATCATATCTCCCGTTCTATCGGTCGTATCGCTGAAACTCGGTCAGTTTCGTGTTCAGCGTGAAAAAACACATTAAATAGAGTCTTGCGGGAGCTCGAAAGATTGGAATTTTAGTGTTTTTCATGGCTCTTGGGTTTTCTTAGTCCTGTGGCGGAAAAAATCGGAAATTTCGGGTCACTATAGTTTTTCGATTATATCTCCCGTTCTAGAGGTCGTATTGCAAAAACTCGGTCAATTTCGTGTTAAGCGTGAAAAAACACATCAAATAGATCCTTGCGGGAGATCGAAAGATTGGTAATTCAGTGTTTTTCATGTATCTCGGTTTCTCTGGGTCCTATGGCGAAAAAAAAATGAAAATTTCGGATCACTATGGTTTTTCGATCGTATCTCCCGTTCTATCGGTCGTATCGCTAAAACTCAGTCGGTTTCGTGTTCAGCGTGAAAAAACACATCAAATAGATCCTTGCGGGAGCTCGGAAGATTGGTAATTGAGTGTTTTTCATGTATCTCGGTTTCTCCGGGTCCTATGACGAAAAAAAATGAAAATTTCGGATCACTATGGTTTTTCGATCATATCTCCCGTTCTATCGGTCGTATCGCTGAAACTCGGTCAGTTTCGTGTTCAGCGTGAAAAAACACATTAAATAGAGTCTTGCGGGAGCTCGAAAGATTGGAATTTTAGTGTTTTTCATGGCTCTTGGGTTTTCTTAGTCCTGTGGCGAAAAAAATCGGAAATTTCGGGTCACTATAGTTTTTCGATTATATCTCCCGTTCTAGAGGTCCTATTGCAAAAACTCGGTCAATTTCGTGTTAAGCGTGAAAAAACACATCAAATAGATCCTTGCGGGAGATCGAAAGATTGGTAATTCAGTGTTTTTCATGTATCTCGGTTTCTCTGGGTCCTATGGCGAAAAAAAAATGAAAATTTCGGATCACTATGGTTTTTCGATCGTATCTCCCGTTCTATCGGTCGTATCGCTGAAACTCGGTCAGTTTCGTGTTCAGCGTGAAAAAACACATCAAATAGATCCTAGCGGGAGCTCGGAAGATTGGTAATTGAGTGTTTTTCATGTATCTCGGTTTCTCCGGGTCCTATGACGAAAAAAAATGAAAATTTCGGATCACAATGGTTTTTTGCTCATATCTCCCGTTCTATCGGTCGTATCGCTAAAACTCAGTCAGTTTCATGTTCAGCGTGAAAAAACACATTAAATAGAGTCTTGCGGGAGCTCGAAAGATTGGGATTTTAGTGTTTTTCGTGGCTCTTGGTTTTTCTTAGTCCTATGGCGAAAAAAATCGGAAATTTCGGGTCACTATAGTTTTTCGATTATATCTCCCGTTCTAGAGGTCGTATTGCAAAAACTCGGTCAATTTCGTGTTAAGCGTGGAAAAACACATCGAATGGATCCTTGCGGGAGATCGAAAGATTGGTAATTCAGTGTTTTTCATGTATCTCGGTTTCTCTGGGTCCTATGGCAAAAAAAAATGAAAATTTCGGATCACTATGGTTTTTCGATCATATCTCCCGTTCTATCGGTCGTATCGCTAAAACTCGGTCAGTTTCCTGTTCAGCGTGAAAAAACACATTAAATAGAGTCTTGCGGGAGCTCGAAAGATTGGGATTTTAGTGTTTTTCATGGCTCTTGGTTTTTCTTAGTCCTATGGCGAAAAAAAATCGGAATTTTCGGGTCACTATGGTTTTTCGATTATATCTCCCGTTCCATCGGTCGTATTGCAAAAACTCGGTCAATTCCGTGTTTAGCGTGAGGAAACACATTAAATAGAGTCTTGCGGGAGCTCGAAAGATTGGGATTTTAGTGTTTTTCACGTATCTCGGTTTCTCTGGGTCCTATGGCGAAAAAAAAATGAAAATTTCGGATCAGTATGGTTTTTCGATCATATCTCCCGTTCTATCGGTCGTATCGCTAAACCTCGGTCGGTTTCATGTTCAGCGTGAGAAAACACATCGAATAGAGTCTTGCGGGAGCTCGAAAGATTGGTAATTCAGTGTATTTCATGTATCTCGGTTTCTCTGGGTCCTATGGCAAAAAAAAAATGAAAATTTCGGATCACTATGGTTTTTCGATCATATCTCCCGTTCTATCGGTCGTATCGCTAAAACTCGGTCAGTTTCCTGTTCAGCGTGAAAAAACACATTAAATAGAGTCTTGCGGGAGCTCGAAAGATTGGGATTTTAGTGTTTTTCATGGCTCTTGGTTTTTCTTAGTCCTATGGCGAAAAAAAATCGGAATTTTCGGGTCACTATGGTTTTTCGATTATATCTCCCGTTCTATCGGTCGTATTGCAAAAACTCGGTCAATTCCGTGTTTAGCGTGAGAAAACACATTAAATAGAGTCTTGCGGGAGCACGAAAGATTGGGATTTTAGTGTTTTTCACGTATCTCGGTTTCTCTGGGTCCTATGGCGAAAAAAAAATGAAAATTTCGGATCAGTATGGTTTTTCCATCATATCTCCCGTTCTATCGGTCGTATCGCTAAACCTCGGTCGGTTTTATGTTCAGCGTGAGAAAACACATCGAATAGAGTCTTGCGGGAGCTCGAAAGATTGGTAATTCAGTGTATTTCATGTATCTCGGTTTCTCCGGGTCCTATGACGAAAAAAAATGAAAATTTCGGATCACAATGGTTTTTTGATCATATCTCCCGTTCTATCGGTCGTATCGCTACAACTCGGTCAGTTTCATGTTCAGCGTGAAAAAACACATTAAATAGAGTCTTGCGGGAGCTCGAAAGATTGGAGGTTTAGTGTTTTTCATGGCTCTTGGTTTTTCTTAGTCCTATGGCGAAAAAAATCGGAAATTTCGGGTCACTATAGTTTTTCGATTATATCTCCCGTTCTAGAGGTCGTATTGCAAAAACTCGGTCAGTTTCGTGTTCAGCGTGAAAAAACACATTAAATAGAGTCTTGCGGGAGCTCAAAAGATTGGGATTTTAGTGTTTTTCACGTATCTCGGTTTCTCTGGGTCCTATGGCGAAAAAAAAATGAAAATTTCGGATCACTATGGTTTTTCGATCATATCTCCCGTTCTATCGGTCGTATCGCTGAAACTCGGTCGGTTTCATGTTCAGCGAGAGAAAACACATCGGATAGAGCCTTGCGGGAGCTCGAAAGTTTGGTAATTCAGTGTTTTTCATGTATCTCGGTTTCTCCGGGTCCTATGACGAAAAAAAATGAAAATTTCGGATCACAATGGTTTTTTGATCTTATCTCCCGTTCTATCGGTCGTATAGCTGAAACTAGGTCAATTTCGTGTTCAGCGTGAAAAAACACATCGAATAGAGCCTTGCGGGAGCTCGAAATATTGGTAATTCAGTGTTTTTCATGCATCTCGGTTTCTCCGGGTCCTATGGCGAAAAAAAATGAAAATTTCGGATCACTACAGGTTTCCGATCATATCTCCCGTTCTATCGGTCGTATCGCTAAAACTCGGTCGGTTTCATGTTCAGCGCGAAAAAACACATCAGATAGAGTCTTGCGGGAGCTCAAAAGATTGGGATTTTAGTGTTTTTCACGTATCTGGGTTTCTCTGGGTCCTATGGCGAAAAAAAAATGAAAATTTCGGATCACTATGGTTTTTCGATCATATCTCCCGTTCTATCGGTCGTATCGCTAAAACTCGGTCAGTTTCCTGTTCAGCGTGAAAAAACACATTAAATAGAGTCTTGCGGGAGCTCGAAAGATTGGGATTTTAGTGTTTTTCATGGCTCTTGGTTTTTCTTAGTCCTATGGCGAAAAAAAATCGGAATTTTCGGGTCACTATGGTTTTTCGATTATATCTCCCGTTCTATCGGTCGTATTGCAAAAACTCGGTCAATTCCGTGTTTAGCGTGAGAAAACACATTAAATAGAGTCTTGCGGGAGCTCGAAAGATTGGGATTTTAGTGTTTTTCACGTATCTCGGTTTCTCTGGGTCCTATGGCGAAAAAAAAATGAAAATTTCGGATCAGTATGGTTTTTCGATCATATCTCCCGTTCTATCGGTCGTATCGCTAAACCTCGGTCGGTTTCATGTTCAGCGTGAGAAAACACATCGAATAGAGTCTTGCGGGAGCTCGAAAGATTGGTAATTCAGTGTATTTCATGTATCTCGGTTTCTCCGGGTCCTATGACGAAAAAAAATGAAAATTTCGGATCACAATGGTTTTTTGATCATATCTCCCGTTCTATCGGTCGTATCGCTACAACTCGGTCAGTTTCATGTTCAGCGTGAAAAAACACATTAAATAGAGTCTTGCGGGAGCTCGAAAGATTGGAGGTTTAGTGTTTTTCATGGCTCTTGGTTTTTCTTAGTCCTATGGCGAAAAAAATCGGAAATTTCGGGTCACTATAGTTTTTCGATTATATCTCCCGTTCTAAAGGTCGTATTGCAAAAACTCGGTCAGTTTCGTGTTCAGCGTGAAAAAACACATTAAATAGAGTCTTGCGGGAGCTCAAAAGATTGGGATTTTAGTGTTTTTCACGTATCTCGGTTTCTCTGGGTCCTATGGCGAAAAAAAAATGAAAATTTCGGATCACTATGGTTTTTCGATCATATCTCCCGTTCTATCGGTCGTATCGCTGAAACTCGGTCGGTTTCATGTTCAGCGAGAGAAAACACATCGGATAGAGCCTTGCGGGAGCTCGAAAGTTTGGTAATTCAGTGTTTTTCATGTATCTCGGTTTCTCCGGGTCCTATGACGAAAAAAAATGAAAATTTCGGATCACAATGGTTTTTTGATCTTATCTCCCGTTCTATCGGTCGTATAGCTGAAACTAGGTCAATTTCGTGTTCAGCGTGAAAAAACACATCGAATAGAGCCTTGCGGGAGCTCGAAATATTGGTAATTCAGTGTTTTTCATGCATCTCGGTTTCTCCGGGTCCTATGGCGAAAAAAAATGAAAATTTCGGATCACTACAGGTTTCCGATCATATCTCCCGTTCTATCGGTCGTATCGCTAAAACTCGGTCGGTTTCATGTTCAGCGCGAAAAAACACATCAGATAGAGTCTTGCGGGAGCTCAAAAGATTGGGATTTTAGTGTTTTTTACGTATCTGGGTTTCTCTGGGTCCTATGGCGAAAAAAAAATGAAAATTTCGGATCACTATGGTTTTTCGATCATATCTCCCGTTCTATCGGTCGTATCGCTGAAACTCGGTCGGTTTCATGTTCAGCGAGAGAAAACACATCGGATAGAGCCTTGCGGGAGCTCGAAATATTGGTAATTCAGTGTTTTTCATGCATCTCGGTTTCTCCGGGTCCTACGGCGAAAAAAAAAAAAATTTCGGATCACTATGGCTTTCCGATCATATCTCCCGTTCTATCGCTCGTAGCGCTAAAACTCGGTCGGTTTCGTGTTAAGCGTGAAAATACACATCGAATAGATCCTTGCGGGAGATCGAAAGATTGGTGATTCAGTGTTTTTCATGCATCTCGGTTTCTTCGGGTCCTATGGCGAACAAAAATGAAAATTTCGGATCACTGTGGGTTTCCGATCATATCTCCCGTTCTTTCGGTCGTATCGCTAAAACTCGGTCGGTTTCATGTTCAGCGTGGGAAAACACATCGAATAGAGTCTTGCGGGAGCTCGAAAGATTGGTAATTCAGTGTTTTTCATGTATCTCGGTTTCTCCGGGTCCTATGACGAAAAAATATGAAAATTTCGGATCACAATGGTTTTTTGATCATATCTCCCGTTCTATCGGTCGTATAGCTGAAACTAGGTCAGTTTCGTGTTCAGCGTGAAAAAACACATCAAATAGAGTCTTGCGGGAGCTCCAAAGATTGGGATTTTAGTGTTTTTCATGGCTCTTGGTTTTTCTTAGTCCTATGGCGAAAAAAATCGGAAATTTCGGGTCACTATGGTTTTTCGATTATATCTCCCGTTCTATCGGTCGTATTGCAAAAACACGGTCAATTTCGTGTTAAGCGTGAAAAAACACATCGAATAGATCCTTGCGGGAGATCGAAAGATTGGTAATTCAGTGTTTTTCATGTATCTAGGTTTCTCTGGGTCCTATGGCGAAAAAAAAATGAAAATTTCGGATCACTATGGTTTTTCGATCATATCTCCCGTTCTATCGGTCGTATCGCTAAAATTCGGTCAGTTTCGTGTTCAGCGTGAAAAAACACATTAAACAGAGTCTTGCGGGAGCTCGAAAGACTGGGATTTTAGTGTTTTTCATGGCTCTTGGTTTTTCTTAGTCCTATGGCGAAAAAAATCGGAAATTTCGGGTCACTATGGTTTTTCGATTATATCTCCCGTTCTATCGGTCGTATTGCAAAAACTCGGTCAATTTCGTGTTTAGCGTGAGAAAACACATCGAATAGAGTCTTGCGGGAGCTCGAAAGATTGGTAATTCAGTGTTTTTCATGTATCTCGGTTTCTCTGGGTCCTATGGCGGAAAAAAAATGAAAATTTCGAATCACTATGGTTTTTTGATCATATCTCCCGTTCTATTGGTCGTATCGCTAAAACTCGGCCGGTTCCGTGTTCAGCGTGAAAAAACACATCGAATAGAGTCTTGCGGGAGCTCGGAAGATTGGTAATTCAGTGTTTTTCATGCATCTCGGTTTCTCCGGGTCCTATAGCGGAAAAAAATGAAAATTTCGGATCACTGTGGGTTTCCGATCATATCTCCCGTTCTATCGGTCGTATCGCTAAAACTCGGTCGGTTTCATGTTCAGCGTGAGAAAACACATCGAATAGAGTCTTGCGGGAGCTCGGAAGATTGGTAATTCAGTGTTTTTCATGTATCTCGGTTTCTCCGGGTCCTATGACGAAAAAAAATGAAAATTTCGGATCACAATGGTTTTTTGATCATATTTCCCGTTCTATCGGTCGTATCGCTAAAACTCGGTCGGTTTCGTGTTCAGCGTGAAAAAACACATTAAATAGGGTCTTGCGGGAGCTCGAAAGATTGGGATTTTAGTGTTTTTCATGGCTCTTGGTTTTTCTTAGTCCTATGGCGAAAAAAATCGGAAATTTCGGGTCACTATAGTTTTTCGATTATATCTCCCGTTCTAGAGGTCGTATTGCAAAAACTTGGTCAATTTCGTGTTGAGCGTGAAAAAACACATCGAATAGATCCTTGCGGGAGATCGGAAGATTGGTATTTCAGTGTTTTTCATGTATCTCGGTTTCTCTGGGTCCTATGGCGAAAAAAAAATGAAAATTTCGGATCACTATGGTTTTTCGATCGTATCTCCCGTTCTATCGGTCGTATCGCTAAAACTCGGTCAGTTTCGTGTTCAGCGTGAAAAAACACATTCAATAGAGTTTTGCGGGAGCTCGAAAGATTAGGATTTTAGTGTTTTTCACGTATCTCGGTTTTTTTGGGTCCTATGGCGAAAAAAAAATGAAAATTTCGGATCACTATGGTTTTTCGATCATATCTCCCGTTCTATCGGTCGTATCGCTAAAACTAGGTCAATTTCGTGTTCAGCGTGAAAAAACACATCGAATAGAGCCTTGCGGGAGCTCGAAATATTGGTAATTCAGTGTTTTTCATGCATCTCGGTTTCTCCGGGTCCTATGGCGAAAAAAAATGAAAATTTCGGATCACTACAGGTTTCCGATCATATCTCCCGTTTTATCGGTCGTATCGCTAAAACTCGGTCGGTTTCATGTTCAGCGCGAGAAAACACATCGGATAGAGCCTTGCGGGAGCTCGAAAGTTTGGTAATTCAGTGTTTTTCATGTATCTCGGTTTCTCCGGGTCCTATGACGAAAAAAAATGAAAATTTCGGATCACAATGGTTTTTTGATCATATTTCCCGTTCTATCGGTCGTATCGCTAAAACTCGGTCGGTTTCGTGTTCAGCGTGAAAAAACACATTAAATAGGGTCTTGCGGGAGCTCGAAAGATTGGGATTTTAGTGTTTTTCATGGCTCTTGGTTTTTCTTAGTCCTATGGCGAAAAAAATCGGAAATTTCGGGTCACTATAGTTTTTCGATTATATCTCCCGTTCTAGAGGTCGTATTGCAAAAACTTGGTCAATTTCGTGTTAAGCGTGAAAAAACACATCGAATAGATCCTTGCGGGAGATCGGAAGATTGGTATTTCAGTGTTTTTCATGTATCTCGGTTTCTCTGGGTCCTATGGCGAAAAAAAAAAGAAAATTTCGGATCACTATGGTTTTTCGATCATATCTCCCGTTCTATCGCTCGTATCGCTAAAACTCGGTCAGTTTCGTGTTCAGCGTGAAAAAACACATTAAATAGAGTCTTGCGGGAGCTCGAAAGATTGGAATTTTAGTGTTTTTCATGGCTCTTGGGTTTTCTTAGTCCTGTGGCGAAAAAAATCAGAAATTTCGGGTCACTATAGTTTTTCGATTATATCTCCCGTTCTAGAGGTCGTATTGCAAAAACTCGGTCAATTTCGTGTTAAGCGTGAAAAAACATATCGAATAGATCCTTGCGGGAGATCGAAAGATTGGTAATTCAGTGTTATTCATGTATCTCGGTTTCTCTGGGTCCTATGGCGAAAAAAAAATGAAAATTTCGGATCACTATGGTTTTTCGATCGTATCTCCCGTTCTATCGGTCGTATCGCTAAAACTCGGTCAGTTTCGTGTTCAGCGTGAAAAAACACATTCAATAGAGTTTTGCGGGAGCTCGAAAGATTGGGATTTTAGTGTTTTTCACGTATCTCGGTTTCTCTGGGTCCTATGGCGAAAAAAAAATGAAAATTTCGGATCACTATGGTTTTTCGATCATATCTCCCGTTCTATCGGTCGTATCGCTAAAACTAGGTCAATTTCGTGTTCAGCGTGAAAAAACACATCGAATAGAGCCTTGCGGGAGCTCGAAATATTGGTAATTCAGTGTTTTTCATGCATCTCGGTTTCTCCGGGTCCTATGGCGAAAAAAAATGAAAATTTCGGATCACTACAGGTTTCCGATCATATCTCCCGTTTTATCGGTCGTATCGCTAAAACTCGGTCGGTTTCATGTTCAGCGCGAGAAAACACATCGGATAGAGCCTTGCGGGAGCTCGAAAGTTTGGTAATTCAGTGTTTTTCATGTATCTCGGTTTCTCCGGGTCCTATGACGAAAAAAAATGAAAATTTCGGATCACAATGGTTTTTTGATCATATCTCCCGTTCTATCGGTCGTATAGCTGAAACTAGGTCAGTTTCGTGTTCAGCGTGAAAAAACACATCGAATAGAATCTTGCGGGAGCTCAAAAGATTGGTAATTCAGTGTTTTTCACGTATCTCGGTTTCTCCGGGTCCTACGGCGAAAAAAAAAAAAATTTCGGATCACTATGGCTTTCCGATCATATCTCCCATTCTATTGCTCGTAGCGCTAAAACTCGGTCGGTTTCGTGTTAAGCGTGAAAATACACATCGAACAGATCGTTGCGGGAGATCGAAAGATTGGTAATTCAGTGTTTTTCATGCATCTCGGTTTTTCCGGGTCCTATGGCGAAAAAAAATGAAAATTTCGGATCACTATGGGTTTCCGATCATATCTCCCGTTCTATTGGTCGTATCGCTAAAACTCGGCCGGTTCCGTGTTCAGCGTGAAAAAACACATCGAATAGATCCTTGCGGGAGATCGAAAGATTGGTAATTCAGTGTTATTCATGTATCTCGGTTTCTCTGGGTCCTATGGCGAAAAAAAAATGAAAATTTCGGATCACTATGGTTTTTCGATCGTATCTCCCGTTCTATCGGTCGTATCGCTAAAACTCGGTCAGTTTCGTGTTCAGCGTGAAAAAACACATTCAATAGAGTTTTGCGGGAGCTCGAAAGATTGGGATTTTAGTGTTTTTCACGTATCTCGGTTTCTCTGGGTCCTATGGCGAAAAAAAAATGAAAATTTCGGATCACTATGGTTTTTCGATCATATCTCCCGTTCTATCGGTCGTATCGCTAAAACTAGGTCAATTTCGTGTTCAGCGTGAAAAAACACATCGAATAGAGCCTTGCGGGAGCTCGAAATATTGGTAATTCAGTGTTTTTCATGCATCTCGGTTTCTCCGGGTCCTATGGCGAAAAAAAATGAAAATTTCGGATCACTACAGGTTTCCGATCATATCTCCCGTTTTATCGGTCGTATCGCTAAAACTCGGTCGGTTTCATGTTCAGCGCGAGAAAACACATCGGATAGAGCCTTGCGGGAGCTCGAAAGTTTGGTAATTCAGTGTTTTTCATGTATCTCGGTTTCTCCGGGTCCTATGACGAAAAAAAATGAAAATTTCGGATCACAATGGTTTTTTGATCATATCTCCCGTTCTATCGGTCGTATCGCTAAAACTCGGCCGGTTCCGTGTTCAGCGTGAAAAAACACATCGAATAGATCCTTGCGGGAGATCGAAAGATTGGTAATTCAGTGTTTTTCATGCATCTCGGTTTCTCCGGGTCCTATGGCGAACAAAAATGAAAATTTCGGATCACTGTGGGTTTCCGATCATATCTCCCGTTCTTTCGGTCGTATCGCTAAAACTCGGTCGGTTTCATGTTCAGCGTGGGAAAACACATCGAATAGAGTCTTGCGGGAGCTCGAAAGATTGGTAATTCAGTGTTTTTCATGTATCCCGGTTTCTCCGGGTCCTATGACGAAAAAAAATGAAAATTTCGGATCACAATGCTTTTTTGATCATATCTCCCGTTCTATCGGTCGTATAGCTGAAACTAGGTCAGTTTCGTGTTCAGCGTGAAAAAACACATCGAATAGAATCTTGCGGCAGCTCAAAAGATTGGTAATTCAGTGTTTTTCACGTATCTCGGTTTCTCCGGGTCCTACGGCGAAAAAAAAAAAAATTTCGGATCACTATGGCTTTCCGATCATATCTCCCGTTCTATTGGTCGTATCGCTAAAACTCGGCCGGTTCCGTGTTCAGCGTGAAAAAACACATCGAATAGATCCTTGCGGGAGATCGAAAGATTGGTAATTCAGTGTTTTTCATGCATCTCGGTTTCTCCGGGTCCTATGGCGAACAAAAATGAAAATTTCGGATCACTGTGGGTTTCCGATCATATCTCCCGTTCTTTCGGTCGTATCGCTAAAACTCGGTCGGTTTCATGTTCAGCGTGGGAAAACACATCGAATAGAGTCTTGCGGGAGCTCGAAAGATTGGTAATTCAGTGTTTTTCATGTATCCCGGTTTCTCCGGGTCCTTTGACGAAAAAATATGAAAATTTCGGATCACAATGGTTTTTTGATCATATCTCCCGTTCTATCGGTCGTATCGCTAAAACTCGGTCGGTTTCATGTTCAGCGTGAGAAAACACATCGAATAGAGTCTTGCGGGAGCTCGGAAGATTGGTAATTCAGTGTTTTTCATGTATCTCGGTTTCTCCGGGTCCTATGACGAAAAAAAATGAAAATTTCGGATCACAATGGTTTTTTGATCATATCTCCCGTTCTATCGGTCGTATCGCTAAAACTCGGTCAGTTTCGTGTTCAGCGTGAAAAAACACATTAAATAGAGTCTTGCGGGAGCTCGAAAGATTGGAATTTTAGTGTTTTTCATGGCTCTTGGGTTCTCTTAGTCCTGTGGCGAAAAAAATCAGAAATTTCGGGTCACTATAGTTTTTCGATTATATCTCCCGTTCTAGAGGTCGTATTGCAAAAACTCGGTCAATTTCGTGTTAAGCGTGAAAAAACACATCGAATAGATCCTTGCGGGAGATCGAAAGATTGGTAATTCAGTGTTTTTCATGTATCTCGGTTTCTCTGGGTCCTATGGCGAAAAAAAAATGAAAATTTCGGATCACTATGGTTTTTCGATCATATCTCCCGTTCTATCGGTCGTATCGCTAAAACTCGGTCGGTTTCATGTTTAGCGTGAGAAAACACATCGAATAGAGTCTTGCGGGAGCTCGAAAGATTGGTAATTCAGTGTTTTTCATGTATCTCGGTTTCTCCGGGTCCTATGACGAAAAAAAATGAAAATTTCGGATCACAATGGTTTTTTGATCATATCTCCCGTTCTATCGGTCGTATAGCTGAAACTAGGTCAGTTTCGTGTTCAGCGTGAAAAAACACATTGAATTGAGTCTTGCGGGAGCTCGAAAGATTGGGATTTTAGTGTTTTTCATGACTCTTGGTTTTTCTTAGTCCTATGGCGAAAAAAATCGGAAATTTCGGGTCACTATGGTTTTTCGATTATATCTTCCGTTCTATCGGTCGTATTGCAAAAACTCGGTAAATTTCGTGTTAAGCGTGAAAAAACACATCGAATAGATCCTTGCGGGAGATCGAAAGATTGGTATTTCAGTGTTTTTCATGTATCTCGGTTTCTCTGGGTCCTATGGCGAAAAAAAAATGAAAATTCCGGATCACTATGGTTTTTCGATCATATCTCCCGTTCTATCGGTCGTATCGCTAAAACTCGGTCAGTTTCGTGTTCAGCGTGAAAAAACACATCAAATAGAGTCTTGCGGGAGCTCGGAAGATTGGAATTTTAGTGTTTTTCATGGCTCTTGGGTTTTCTTAGTCCTGTGGCGAAAAAAATCGGAAATTTCGGGTCACTATAGTTTTTCGATTATATCTCCCGGTCTAGAGGTCGTATTGCAAAAACTTGGTCAATTTCGTGTTAAGCGTGAAAAAACACATCGAATAGAGTCTTTCGGGAGCTCAAAAGATTGGTAATTCAGTGTTTTTCATGTATCTCGGTTTCTCTGGGTCCTATGGCGAAAAAAAAATGAAAATTTCGGATCACTATGGTTTTTCGATCGTATCTCCCGTTCTATCGGTCGTATCGCTAAAACTCGGTCAGTTTCGTGTTCAGCGTGAGAAAACACATCGGATAGAGCCTTGCGGGAGCTCGAAAGTTTGGTAATTCAGTGTTTTTCATGTTTCTCGGTTTCTCCGGGTCCTATGACGAAAAAAAATGAAAATTTCGGATCACAATGGTTTTTTGATCATATCTCCCGTTCTATCGGTCGTATAGCTGAAACTAGGTCGGTTTCATGTTCAGCGCGAGAAAACACATCGGATAGAGCCTTGCGGGAGCTCGAAAGTTTGGTAATTCAGTGTTTTTCATGTTTCTCGGTTTCTCCGGGTCCTATGACGAAAAAAAATGAAAATTTCGGATCACAATGGTTTTTTGATCATATCTCCCGTTCTATCGGTCGTATAGCTGAAACTAGGTCAATTTCGTGTTCAGCGTGAAAAAACACATCGAATAGAGCCTTGCGGGAGCTCGAAATATTGGTAATTTAGTGTTTTTCATGCATCTCGGTTTCTCCGGGTCCTATGGCGAAAAAAAATGAAAATTTCGGATCACTACAGGTTTCCGATCATATCTCCCGTTCTATCGGTCGTATCGCGAAAACTCGGTCGGTTTCATGTTCAGCGCGAGAAAACACATCGGATAGAGCCTTGCGGGAGCTCGAAAGTTTGGTAATTCAGTGTTTTTCATGTATCTCGGTTTCTCCGGGTCCTATGACGAAAAAAAATGAAAATTTCGGATCACAATGGTTTCCGATCATATCTCCCGTTCTATCGGTCGTATAGCTGAAACTAGGTCAGTTTCGTGTTCAGCGTGAAAAAACACATCGAATAGAATCTTGCGGGAGCTCAAAAGATTGGTAATTCAGTATTTTTCACGTATCTCGGTTTCTCCGGGTCCTACGGCGAAAAAAAAAAAATTTCGGATCACTATGGCTTTCCGATCATATCTTCCGTTCTATTGCTCGTAGCGCTAAAACTCGGCCGGTTCCGTGTTCAGCGTAAAAAAACACATCGAATAGATCCTTGCGGGAGATCGAAAGATTGGTAATTCAGTGTTTTTCATGCATCTCGGTTTCTCCGAGTCCTATGGCGAACAAAAATGAAAATTTCGGATCACTGTGGGTTTCCGATCATATCTCCCGTTCTTTCGGTCGTATCGCTAAAACTCGGTCGGTTTCATGTTCAGCGTGGGAAAACACATCAAATAGAGTCTTGCAGGAGCTCGAAAGATTGGTAATTCAGTGTTTTTCATGTATCCCGGTTTCTCCGGGTCCTATGACGAAAAAAAATGAAAATTTCGGATCACAATGGTTTTTTGATCATATCTCCCGTTCTATCGGTCGTATAGCTGAAACTAGGCCGGTTCCGTGTTCAGCGTGAAAAAACACATCGAATAGATCCTTGCGGGAGATCGAAAGATTGGTAATTCAGTGTTTTTCATGCATCTCGGTTTCTCCGGGTCCTATGGCGAACAAAAATGAAAATTTCGGATCACTGTGGGTTTCCGATCATATCTCCCGTTCTTTCGGTCGTATCGCTAAAACTCGGTCGGTTTCATGTTCAGCGTGGGAAAACACATCGAATAGAGTCTTGCGGGAGCTCGGAAGATTGGTAATTCAGTGTTTTTCATGTATCTCGGTTTCTCCGGGTCCTATGACGAAAAAAAATGAAAATTTCGGATCACAATGGTTTTTTGATCATATCTCCCGTTCTATCGGTCGTATCGCTAAAACTCGGTCAGTTTCGTGTTCAGCGTGAAAAAACACATTAAATAGAGTCTTGCGGGAGCTCGAAAGATTGGGATTTTAGTGTTTTTCATGGCTCTTGGGTTTTCTTAGTCCTGTGGCGAAAAAAATCAGAAATTTCGGGTCACTATAGTTTTTCGATTATATCTCCCGTTCTAGAGGTCGTATTGCAAAAACTCGGTCAATTTCGTGTTAAGCGTGAAAAAACACATCGAATAGATCCTTGCGGGAGATCGAAAGATTGGTAATTCAGTGTTATTCATGTATCTCGGTTTCTCTGGGTCCTATGGCGAAAAAAAAATGAAAATTTCGGATCACTATGGTTTTTCGATCGTATCTCCCGTTCTATCGGTCGTATCGCTGAAACTCGGTCAGTTTCGTGTTCAGCGTGAAAAAACACATTCAATAGAGTCTTGCGGGAGCTCGAAAGATTGGGATTTTAGTGTTTTTCACGTATCTCGGTTTCTCTGGGTCCTATGGCGAAAAAAAAATGAAAATTTCGGATCACTATGGTTTTTCGATCATATCTCCCGTTCTATCGGTCGTATCGCTAAAACTAGGTCAATTTCGTGTTCAGCGTGGAAAAACACATCGAATAGAGCCTTGCGGGAGCTCGAAATATTGGTAATTCAGTGTTTTTCATGCATCTCGGTTTCTCCGGGTCCTATCGCGAAAAAAAATGAAAATTTCGGATCACTACAGGTTTCCGATCATATCTCCCGTTTTATTGGTCGTATCGCTAAAACTCGGTCGGTTTCATGTTCAGCGCGAGAAAACACATCGGATAGAGCCTTGCGGGAGCTCGAAAGTTTGGTAATTCAGTGTTTTTCATGTATCTCGGTTTCTCCGGGTCCTATGACGAAAAAAAATGAAAATTTCGGATCACAATGGTTTTTTGATCATATCTCCCGTTCTATCGGTCGTATAGCTGAAACTAGGTCAGTTTAGTGTTCAGCGTGAAAAAACACATCGAATAGAATCTTGCGGGAGCTCAAAAGATTGGTAATTCAGTGTTTTTCACGTATCTCGGTTTCTCCGGGTCCTACGGCGAAAAAAAAAAAAATTTCGGATCACTATGGCTTTCCGATCATATCTCCCATTCTATTGCTCGTAGCGCTAAAACTCGGTCGGTTTCGTGTTAAGCGTGAAAATACACATCGAATAGATCGTTGCGGGAGATCGAAAGATTGGTAATTCAGTGTTTTTCATGCATCTCGGTTTCTCCGGGTCCTGAGGCGAAAAAAAATGAAAATTTCGGATCACTATGGGTTTCCGATCATATCTCCCGTTCTATTGGTCGTATCGCTAAAACTCGGCCGGTTCCGTGTTCAGCGTGAAAAAACACATCGAATAGATCCTTGCGGGAGATCGAAAGATTGGTAATTCAGTGTTTTTCATGCATCTCGGTTTCTCCGGGTCCTATGGCGAACAAAAATGAAAATTTCGGATCACTGTGGGTTTCCGATCATATCTCCCGTTCTTTCGGTCGTATCGCTAAAACTCGGTCGGTTTCATGTTCAGCGTGGGAAAACACATCGAATAGAGTCTTGCGGGAGCTCGAAAGATTGGTAATTCAGTGTTTTTCATGTATCCCGGTCTCTCCGGGTCCTATGACGAAAAAAAATAAAAATTTCGGATCACAATGGTTTTTTGATCATATCTCCCGTTCTATCGGTCGTATAGCTGAAACTAGGTCAGTTTCGTGTTCAGCGTGAAAAAACACATCGAATAGAATCTTGCGGCAGCTCAAAAGATTGGTAATTCAGTGTTTTTCACGTATCTCGGTTTCTCCGGGTCCTACGGCGAAAAAAAAAAAAATTTCGGATCACTATGGCTTTCCGATCATATCTCCCGTTCTATTGGTCGTATCGCTAAAACTCGGCCGGTTCCGTGTTTAGCGTGAAAAAACACATCGAATAGATCCTTGCGGGAGATCGAAAGATTGGTAATTCAGTGTTTTTCATGCATCTCGGTTTCTCCGGGTCCTATGGCGAACAAAAATGAAAATTTCGGATCACTGTGGGTTTCCGATCATATCTCCCGTTCTTTCGGTCGTATCGCTAAAACTCGGTCGGTTTCATGTTCAGCGTGGGAAAACACATCGAATAGAGTCTTGCGGGAGCTCGGAAGATTGGTAATTCAGTGTTTTTCATGTATCTCGGTTTCTCCGGGTCCTATGACGAAAAAAAATGAAAATTTCGGATCACAATGGTTTTTTGATCATATCTCCCGTTCTATCGGTCGTATCGCTAAAACTCGGTCAGTTTCGTGTTCAGCGTGAAAAAACACATTAAATAGTGTCTTGCGGGAGCTCGAAAGATTGGGATTTTAGTGTTTTTCATGGCTCTTGGTTTTTCTTAGTCCTATGGCGAAAAAAATCGGAAATTTCGGGTCACTATAGTTTTTCGATTATATCTCCCGTTCTAGAGGTCGTATTGCAAAAACTCGGTCAATTTCGTGTTAAGCGTGAAAAAACACATCGAATAGATCCTTGCGGGAGATCGAAAGATTGGTAATTCAGTGTTTTTCATGTATCTCGGTTTCTCTGGGTCCTATGGCGAAAAAAAAATGAAAATTTCGGATCACTATGGTTTTTCGATCATATCTCCCGTTCTATCGGTCGTATCGCTGAAACTCGGTCGGTTTCATGTTTAGCGTGAGAAAACACATCGAATAGAGTCTTGCGGGAGCTCGAAAGATTGGTAATTCAGTGTTTTTCATGTATCTCGGTTTCTCCGGGTCCTATGACGAAAAAAAATGAAAATTTCGGATCACAATGGTTTTTTGATCATATCTCCCGTTCTATCGGTCGTATAGCTGAAACTAGGTCAGTTTCGTGTTCAGCGTGAAAAAACACATTGAATTGAGTCTTGCGGGAGCTCGAAAGATTGGGATTTTAGTGTTTTTCATGACTCTTGGTTTTTCTTAGTCCTATGGCGAAAAAAATCGGAAATTTCGGGTCACTATGGTTTTTCGATTATATCTTCCGTTCTATCGGTCGTATTGCAAAAACTCGGTAAATTTCGTGTTAAGCGTGAAAAAACACATCGAATAGATCCTTGCGGGAGATCGAAAGATTGGTATTTAAGTGTTTTTCATGTATCTCGGTTTCTCTGGGTCCTATGGCGAAAAAAAAATGAAAATTTCGGATCACTATGGTTTTTCGATCATATCTCCCGTTCTATCGGTCGTAGCGCTAAAACTCGGTCGGTTTCATGTTCAGCGTGGGAAAACACATCAAATAGAGTCTTGCGGGAGCTCGAAAGATTGGTAATTCAGTGTTTTTCATGTATCCCGGTTTCTCCGGGTCCTATGACGAAAAAAAATGAAAATTTCGGATCACAATGGTTTTTTGATCATATCTCCCGTTCTATCGGTCGTATAGCTGAAACTAGGCCGGTTCCGTGTTCAGCGTGAAAAAACACATCGAATAGATCCTTGCGGGAGATCGAAAGATTGGTAATTCAGTGTTTTTCATGCATCTCGGTTTCTCCGGGTCCTATGGCGAACAAAAATGAAAATTTCGGATCACTGTGGGTTTCCGATCATATCTCCCGTTCTTTCGGTCGTATCGCTAAAACTCGGTCGGTTTCATGTTCAGCGTGGGAAAACACATCGTATAGAGTCTTGCGGGAGCTCGAAAGATTGGTAATTCAGTGTTTTTCATGTATCCCGGTTTCTCCGGGTCCTTTGACGAAAAAATATGAAAATTTCGGATCACAATGGTTTTTTGATCATATCTCCCGTTCTATCGGTCGTATCGCTAAAACTCGGTCGGTTTCATGTTCAGAGTGAGAAAACACATCGAATAGAGTCTTGCGGGAGCTCGGAAGATTGGTAATTCAGTGTTTTTCATGTATCTCGGTTTCTCCGGGTCCTATGACGAAAAAAAATGAAAATTTCGGATCACAATGGTTTTTTGATCATATCTCCCGTTCTATCGGTCGTATCGCTAAAACTCGGTCAGTTTCGTGTTCAGCGTGAAAAAACACATTAAATAGAGTCTTGCGGGAGCTCGAAAGATTGGGATTTTAGTGTTTTTCATGGCTCTTGGGTTTTCTTAGTCCTGTGGCGAAAAAAATCAGAAATTTCGGGTCACTATAGTTTTTCGATTATATCTCCCGTTCTAGAGGTCGTATTGCAAAAACTCGGTCAATTTCGTGTTGAGCGTGAAAAAACACATCGAATAGATCCTTGCGGGAGATCGAAAGATTGGTAATTCAGTGTTATTCATGTATCTCGGTTTCTCTGGGTCCTATGGCGAAAAAAAAATGAAAATTTCGGATCACTATGGTTTTTCGATCGTATCTCCCGTTCTATCGGTCGTATCGCTAAAACTCGGTCAGTTTCGTGTTCAGCGTGAAAAAACACATTCAATAGAGTCTTGCGGGAGCTCGAAAGATTGGGATTTTAGTGTTTTTCACGTATCTCGGTTTCTCTGGGTCCTATGGCGAAAAAAAAATGAAAATTTCGGATCACTATGGTTTTTCGATCATATCTCCCGTTCTATCGGTCGTATCGCTAAAACTAGGTCAATTTCGTGTTCAGCGTGAAAAAACACATCGAATAGAGCCTTGCGGGAGCTCGAAATATTGGTAATTCAGTGTTTTTCATGCATCTCGGTTTCTCCGGGTCCTATCGCGAAAAAAAATGAAAATTTCGGATCACTACAGGTTTCCGATCATATCTCCCGTTTTATCGGTCGTATCGCTAAAACTCGGTCGGTTTCATGTTCAGCGCGAGAAAACACATCGGATAGAGCCTTGCGGGAGCTCGAAAGTTTGGTAATTCAGTGTTTTTCATGTATCTCGGTTTCTCCGGGTCCTATGACGAAAAAAAATGAAAATTTCGGATCACAATGGTTTTTTGATCATATCTCCCGTTCTATCGGTCGTATAGCTGAAACTAGGTCAGTTTCGTGTTCAGCGTGAAAAAACACATCGAATAGAATCTTGCGGGAGCTCAAAAGATTGGTAATTCAGTGTTTTTCACGTATCTCGGTTTCTCCGGGTCCTACGGCGAAAAAAAAAAAAATTTCGGATCACTATGGCTTTCCGATCATATCTCTCATTCTATTGCTCGTAGCGCTAAAACTCGGTCGGTTTCGTGTTAAGCGTGAAAATACACATCGAATAGATCGTTGCGGGAGATCGAAAGATTGGTAATTCAGTGTTTTTCATGCATCTCGGTTTCTCCGGGTCCTGAGGCGAAAAAAAATGAAAATTTCGGATCACTATGGGTTTCCGATCATATCTCCCGTTCTATTGGTCGTATCGCGAAAACTCGGCCGGTTCCGTGTTCAGCGTGAAAAAACACATCGAATAGATCCTTGCGGGAGATCGAAAGATTGGTAATTCAGTGTTTTTCATGCATCTCGGTTTCTCCGGGTCCTATGGCGAACAAAAATGAAAATTTCGGATCACTGTGGGTTTCCGATCATATCTCCCGTTCTTTCGGTCGTATCGCTAAAACTCGGTCGGTTTCATGTTCAGCGTGGGAAAACACATCGAATAGAGTCTTGCGGGAGCTCGAAAGATTGGTAATTCAGTGTTTTTCATGTATCCCGGTTTCTCCGGGTCCTATGACGAAAAAAAATGAAAATTTCGGATCACAATGGTTTTTTGATCATATCTCCCGTTCTATCGGTCGTATAGCTGAAACTAGGTCAGTTTCGTGTTCAGCGTGAAAAAACACATCGAATAGAATCTTGCGGCAGCTCAAAAGATTGGTAATTCAGTGTTTTTCACGTATCTCGGTTTCTCCGGGTCCTACGGCGAAAAAAAAAAAATTTCGGATCACTATGGCTTTCCGATCATATCTCCCGTTCTATTGGTCGTATCGCTAAAACTCGGCCGGTTCCGTGTTCAGCGTGAAAAAACACATCGAATAGATCCTTGCGGGAGATCGAAAGATTGGTAATTCAGTGTTTTTCATGCATCTCGGTTTCTCCGGGTCCTATGGCGAACAAAAATGAAAATTTCGGATCACTGTGGGTTTCCGATCATATCTCCCGTTCTTTCGGTCGTATCGCTAAAACTCGGTCGGTTTCATGTTCAGCGTGGGAAAACACATCGAATAGAGTCTTGCGGGAGCTCGGAAGATTGGTAATTCAGTGTTTTTCATGTATCTCGGTTTCTCCGGGTCCTATGACGAAAAAAAATGAAAATTTCGGATCACAATGGTTTTTTGATCATATCTCCCGTTCTATCGGTCGTATCGCTAAAACTCGGTCAGTTTCGTGTTCAGCGTGAAAAAACACATTAAATAGTGTCTTGCGGGAGCTCGAAAGATTGGGATTTTAGTGTTTTTCATGGCTCTTGGTTTTTCTTAGTCCTATGGCGAAAAAAATCGGAAATTTCGGGTCACTATAGTTTTTCGATTATATCTCCCGTTCTAGAGGTCGTATTGCAAAAACTCGGTCAATTTCGTGTTAAGCGTGAAAAAACACATCGAATAGATCCTTGCGGGAGATCGAAAGATTGGTAATTCAGTGTTTTTCATGTATCTCGGTTTCTCTGGGTCCTATGGCGAAAAAAAAATGAAAATTTCGGATCACTATGGTTTTTCGATCATATCTCCCGTTCTATCGGTCGTATCGCTAAAACTCGGTCGGTTTCATGTTTAGCGTGAGAAAACACATCGAATAGAGTCTTGCGGCAGCTCGAAAGATTGGTAATTCAGTGTTTTTCATGTATCTCGGTTTCTCCGGGTCCTATGACGAAAAAAAATGAAAATTTCGGATCACAATGGTTTTTTGATCATATCTCCCGTTCTATCGGTCGTATAGCTGAAACTAGGTCAGTTTCGTGTTCAGCGTGAAAAAACACATTGAATTGAGTCTTGCGGGAGCTCGAAAGATTGGGATTTTAGTGTTTTTCATGACTCTTGGTTTTTCTTAGTCCTATGGCGAAAAAAATCGGAAATTTCGGGTCACTATGGTTTTTCGATTATATCTTCCGTTCTATCGGTCGTATTGCAAAAACTCGGTAAATTTCGTGTTAAGCGTGAAAAAACACATCGAATAGATCCTTGCGGGAGATCGAAAGATTGGTATTTCAGTGTTTTTCATGTATCTCGGTTTCTCTGGGTCCTATGGCGAAAAAAAAATGAAAATTTCGGATCACTATGGTTTTTCGATCATATCTCCCGTTCTATCGGTCGTATCGCTAAAACTCGGTCAGTTTCTAGTTCAGCGTGAAAAAACACATTAAATAGAGTCTTGCGGGAGCTCGAAAGATTGGAATTTTAGTGTTTTTCATGGCTCTTGGGTTTTCTTAGTCCTGTGGCGAAAAAAATCGGAAATTTCGGGTCACTATAGTTTTTCGATTATATCTCCCGTTCTAGAGGTCGTATTGCGAAAACTCGGTCAGTTTCGTGTTCAGCGTGAAAAAACACATTCAATAGAGTCTTGCGGGAGCTCAAAAGATTGGGATTTTAGTGTTTTTCACGTATCTCGGTTTCTCTGGGTCCTATGGCGAAAAAAAAATGAAAATTTCGGATCACTATGGTTTTTCGATCATATCTCCCGTTCTATCGGTCGTATCGCTAAAACTCGGTCGGTTTCATGTTCAGCGTGAGAAAACACATCGGATAGAGCCTTGCGGGAGCTCGAAAGTTTGGTAATTCAGTGTTTTTCATGTTTCTCGGTTTCTCCGGGTCCTATGACGAAAAAAAATGAAAATTTCGGATCACAATGGTTTTTTGATCATATCTCCCGTTCTATCGGTCGTATAGCTGAAACTAGGTCAATTTCGTGTTCAGCGTGAAAAAACACATCGAATAGAGCCTTGCGGGAGCTCGAAATATTGGTAATTTAGTGTTTTTCATGCATCTCGGTTTCTCCGGGTCCTATGGCGAAAAAAAATGAAAATTTCGGATCACTACAGGTTTCCGATCATATCTCCCGTTCTATCGGTCGTATTGCGAAAACTCGGTCGGTTTCATGTTCAGCGCGAGAAAACACATCGGATAGAGCCTTGCGGGAGCTCGAAAGTTTGGTAATTCAGTGTTTTTCATGTATCTCGGTTTCTCCGGGTCCTATGACGAAAAAAAATGAAAATTTCGGATCACAATGGTTTTTTGATCATATCTCGCGTTCTATCGGTCGTATAGCTGAAACTAGGTCAGTTTCGTGTTCAGCGTGAAAAAACACATCGAATAGAATCTTGCGGGAGCTCAAAAGATTGGTAATTCAGTGTTTTTCACGTATCTCGGTTTCTCCGGGTCCTACGGCGAAAAAAAAAAAATTTCGGATCACTATGGCTTTCCGATCATATCTCCCGTTCTATTGCTCGTAGCGCTAAAACTCGGCCGGTTCCGTGTTCAGCGTGAAAAAACACATCGAATAGATCCTTGCGGGAGATCGAAAGATTGGTAATTCAGTGTTTTTCATGCATCTCGGTTTCTCCGGGTCCTATGACGAAAAAAAATGAAAATTTCGGATCACAATGGTTTTTTGATCATATCTCGCGTTCTATCGGTCGTATAGCTGAAACTAGGTCAGTTTCGTGTTCAGCGTGAAAAAACACATCGAATAGAATCTTGCGGGAGCTCAAAAGATTGGTAATTCAGTGTTTTTCACGTATCTCGGTCTCTCCGGGTCCTACGGCGAAAAAAAAAAAAATTTCGGATCACTGTGGGTTTCCGATCATATCTCCCGTTCTTTCGGTCGTATCGCTAAAACTCGGTCGGTTTCATGTTTAGCGTGGGAAAACACATCAAATAGAGTCTTGCGGGAGCTCGAAAGATTGGTAATTCAGTGTTTTTCATGTATCCCGGTTTCTCCGGGTCCTATGACGAAAAAAAATGAAAATTTCGGATCACAATGGTTTTTTGATCATATCTCCCGTTCTATCGGTCGTATAGCTGAAACTAGGTCAGTTTCGTGTTCAGCGTGAAAAAACACATCGAATAGAATCTTGCGGGAGCTCAAAAGATTGGTAATTCAGTGTTTTTCACGTATCTCGGTTTCTCCGGGTCCTACGGCGAAAAAAAAAAAAATTTCGGATCACTATGGCTTTCCGATCATATCTCCCGTTCTATTGGTCGTATCGCTAAAACTCGGCCGGTTCCGTGTTCAGCGTGAAAAAACACATCGAATAGATCCTTGCGGGAGATCAAAAGATTGGTAATTCAGTGTTTTTCATGCATCTCGGTTTCTCCGGGTCCTATGGCGAACAAAAATGAAAATTTCGGATCACTGTGGGTTTCCGATCATATCTTCCGTTCTTTCGGTCGTATCGCTAAAACTCGGTCGGTTTCATGTTCAGCGTGGGAAAACACATCGAATAGAGTCTTGCGGGAGCTCGAAAGATTGGTAATTCAGTGTTTTTCATGTATCCCGATTTCTCCGGGTCCTTCGACGAAAAAATATGAAAATTTCGGATCACAATGGTTTTTTGATCATATCTCCCGTTCTATCGGTCGTATCGCTAAAACTCGGTCGGTTTCATGTTCAGAGTGAGGAAACACATCGAATAGAGTCTTGCGGGAGCTCGGAAGATTGGTAATTCAGTGTTTTTCATGTATCTCGGTTTCTCCGGGTCCTATGACGAAAAAAAATGAAAATTTCGGATCACAATGGTTTTTTGATCATATCTCCCGTTCTATCGGTCGTATCGCTAAAACTCGGTCAGTTTCGTGTTCAGCGTGAAAAAACACATTAAATAGAGTCTTGCGGGAGCTCGAAAGATTGGGATTTTAGTGTTTTTCATGGCTCTTGGTTTTTCTTAGTCCTATGGCGAAACAAATCGGAAATTTCGGGTCACTATAGTTTTTCGATTATATCTCCCGTTCTAGAGGTCGTATTGCAAAAACTCGGTCAATTTCGTGTTAAGCGTGAAAAAACACATCGAATAGATCCTTGCGGGAGATCGAAAGATTGGTAATTCAGTGTTTTTCATGTATCTCGGTTTCTCTGGGTCCTATGGCGAAAAAAAAATGAAAATTTCGGATCACTATGGTTTTTCGATCATATCTCCCGTTCTATCGGTCGTATCGCTAAAACTCGGTCGGTTTCATGTTTAGCGTGAGAAAACACATCGAATAGAGTCTTGCGGGAGCTCGAAAGATTGGTAATTCAGTGTTTTTCATGTATCTCGGTTTCTCCGGGTCCTATGACGAAAAAAAATGAAAATTTCGGATCACAATGGTTTTTTGATCATATCTCCCGTTCTATCGGTCGTATAGCTGAAACTAGGTCAGTTTCGTGTTCAGCGTGAAAAAACACATTGAATTGAGTCTTGCGGGAGCTCGAAAGATTGGGATTTTAGTGTTTTTCACGTATCTCGGTTTCTCTGGGTCCTATGGCGAAAAAAAAATGAAAATTTCGGATCACTATGGTTTTTCGATCATATCTCCCGTTCTATCGGTCGTATCGCTAAAACTCGGTCGGTTTCATGTTCAGCGTGAGAAAACACATCGGATAGAGCCTTGCGGGAGCTCGAAAGTTTGGTAATTCAGTGTTTTTCATGTTTCTCGGTTTCTCCGGGTCCTATGACGAAAAAAAATGAAAATTTCGGATCACAATGGTTTTTTGATCATATCTCCCGTTCTATCGGTCGTATAGCTGAAACTACGTCAATTTCGTGTTCAGCGTGAAAAAACACATCGAATAGAGCCTTGCGGGAGCTCGAAATATTGGTAATTTAGTGTTTTTCATGCATCTCGGTTTCTCCGGGTCCTATGGCGAAAAAAAATGAAAATTTCGGATCACTACAGGTTTCCGACCATATCTCCCGTTCTATCGGTCGTATTGCGAAAACTCGGTCGGTTTCATGTTCAGCGCGAGAAAACACATCGGATAGAGCCTTGCGGGAGCTCGAAAGTTTGGTAATTCAGTGTTTTTCATGTATCTCGGTTTCTCCGGGTCCTATGACGAAAAAAAATGAAAATTTCGGATCACAATGGTTTTTTGATCATATCTCGCGTTCTATCGGTCGTATAGCTAAAACTAGGTCAGTTTCGTGTTCAGCGTGAAAAAACACATCGAATAGAATCTTGCGGGAGCTCAAAAGATTGGTAATTCAGTGTTTTTCACGTATCTCGGTTTCTCCGGGTCCTACGGCGAAAAAAAAAAAAATTTCGGATCACTATGGCTTTCCGATCATATCTCCCGTTCTATTGCTCGTAGCGCTAAAACTCGGCCGGTTCCGTGTTCAGCGTGAAAAAACACATCGAATAGATCCTTGCGGGAGATCGAAAGATTGGTAATTCAGTGTTTTTCATGCATCTCGGTTTCTCCGAGTCCTATGGCGAACAAAAATGAAAATTTCGGATCACTGTGGGTTTCCGATCATATCTCCCGTTCTTTCGGTCGTATCGCTAAAACTCGGTCGGTTTCATGTTTAGCGTGGGAAAACACATCAAATAGAGTCTTGCGGGAGCTCGAAAGATTGGTAATTCAGTGTTTTTCATGTATCCCGGTTTCTCCGGGTCCTATGACGAAAAAAAATGAAAATTTCGGATCACAATGGTTTTTTGATCATATCTCCCGTTCTATCGGTCGTATAGCTGAAACTAGGTCAGTTTCGTGTTCAGCGTGAAAAAACACATCGAATAGAATCTTGCGGGAGCTCAAAAGATTGGTAATTCAGTGTTTTTCACGTATCTCGGTTTCTCCGGGTCCTACAGCGAAAAAAAAAAAAATTTCGGATCACTATGGCTTTCCGATCATATCTCCCGTTCTATTGGTCGTATCGCTAAAACTCGGCCGGTTCCGTGTTCAGCGTGAAAAAACACATCGAATAGATCCTTGCGGGAGATCAAAAGATTGGTAATTCAGTGTTTTTCATGCATCTCGGTTTCTCCGGGTCCTATGGCGAACAAAAATGAAAATTTCGGATCACTGTGGGTTTCCGATCATATCTCCCGTTCTTTCGGTCGTATCGCTAAAACTCGGTCGGTTTCATGTTCAGCGTGGGAAAACACATCGAATAGAGTCTTGCGGGAGCTCGAAAGATTGGTAATTCAGTGTTTTTCATGTATCCCGATTTCTCCGGGTCCTTCGACGAAAAAATATGAAAATTTCGGATCACAATGGTTTTTTGATCATATCTCCCGTTCTATCGGTCGTATCGCTAAAACTCGGTCGGTTTCATGTTCAGCGTGAAAAAACACATTGGATTGAGTCTTGCGGGAGCTCGAAAGATTGGGATTTTAGTGTTTTTCATGACTCTTGGTTTGTCTTAGTCCTATGGCGAAAAAAATCGGAAATTTCGGGTCACTATAGTTTTTCGATTATATCTCCCGTTCTAGAGGTCGTATTGCAAAAACTCGGTCAATTTCGTGTTAAGCGTGAAAAAACACATCGAATAGATCCTTGCGGGAGATCGAAAGATTGGTAATTCAGTGTTTTTCATGTATCTCGGTTTCTCTGGGTCCTATGGCGAAAAAAAAATGAAAATTTCGGATCACTATGGTTTTTCGATCATATCTCCCGTTCTATCGGTCGTATCGCTAAAACTCGGTCGGTTTCATGTTTAGCGTGAGAAAACACATCGAATAGAGTCTTGCGGGAGCTCGAAAGATTGGTAATTCAGTGTTTTTCATGTATCTCGGTTTCTCCGGGTCCTATGACGAAAAAAAATGAAAATTTCGGATCACAATGGTTTTTTGATCATATCTCCCGTTCTATCGGTCGTATAGCTGAAACTAGGTCAGTTTCGTGTTCAGCGTGAAAAAACACATTGGATTGAGTCTTGCGGGAGCTCGAAAGATTGGGATTTTAGTGTTTTTCATGACTCTTGGTTTGTCTTAGTCCTATGGCGAAAAAAATCGGAAATTTCGGGTCACTATGGTTTTTCGATTATATCTTCCGTTCTATCGGTCGTATTGCAAAAACTCGGTAAATTTCGTGTTAAGCGTAAAAAAACACATCGAACAGATCCTTGCGGGAGATCGAAAGATTGGTATTTCAGTGTTTTTCATGTATCTCGGTTTCTCTGGGTCCTATGGCGAAAAAAAAATTAAAATTTCGGATCACTATGGTTTTTCGATCATATCTCCCGTTCTATCGGTCGTATCGCTAAAACTCGGTCAGTTTCGTGTTCAGCGTGAAAAAACACATTAAATAGAGTCTTGCGGGAGCTCGAAAGATTGGAATTTTAGTGTTTTTCATGGCTCTTGGGTTTTCTTAGTCCTGTGGCGAAAAAAATCGGAAATTTCGGGTCACTATAGTTTTTCGATTATATCTCCCGTTCTAGAGGTCGTATTGCGAAAACTCGGTCAGTTTCGTGTTCAGCGTGAAAAAACACATTCAATAGAGTCTTGCGGGAGCTCAAAAGATTGGGATTTTAGTGTTTTTCACGTATCTCGGTTTCTCTGGGTCCTATGGCGAAAAAAAAATGAAAATTTCGGATCACTATGGTTTTTCGATCATATCTCCCGTTCTATCGGTCGTATCGCTAAAACTCGGTCGGTTTCATGTTCAGCGTGAGAAAACACATCGGATAGAGCCTTGCGGGAGCTCGAAAGTTTGGTAATTCAGTGTTTTTCATGTTTCTCGGTTTCTCCGGGTCCTATGACGAAAAAAAATGAAAATTTCGGATCACAATGGTTTTTTGATCATATCTCCCGTTCTATCGGTCGTATAGCTGAAACTAGGTCAATTTCGTGTTCAGCGTGAAAAAACACATCGAATAGAGCCTTGCGGGAGCTCGAAATATTGGTAATTTAGATTTTTTCATGCATCTCGGTTTCTCCGGGTCCTATGGCGAAAAAAAATGAAAATTTCGGATCACTACAGGTTTCCGATCATATCTCCCGTTCTATCGGTCGTATTGCGAAAAACCGGTCGGTTTCATGTTCAGCGCGAGAAAACACATCGGATAGAGCCTTGCGGGAGCTCGAAAGTTTGGTAATTCAGTGTTTTTCATGTATCTCGGTTTCTCCGGGTCCTATGACGAAAAAAAATGAAAATTTCGGATCACAATGGTTTTTTGATCATATCTCGCGTTCTATCGGTCGTATAGCTGAAACTAGGTCAGTTTCGTGTTCAGCGTGAAAAAACACATCGAATAGAATCTTGCGGGAGCTCAAAAGATTGGTAATTCAGTGTTTTTCACGTATCTCGGTTTCTCCGGGTCCTACGGCGAAAAAAAAAAAAATTTCGGATCACTATGGCTTTCCGATCATATCTCCCGTTCTATTGCTCGTAGCGCTAAAACTCGGCCGGTTCCGTGTTCAGCGTGAAAAAACACATCGAATAGATCCTTGCGGGAGATCGAAAGATTGGTAATTCAGTGTTTTTCATGCATCTCGGTTTCTCCGAGTCCTATGGCGAACAAAAATGAAAATTTCGGATCACTGTGGGTTTCCGATCATATCTCCCGTTCTTTCGGTCGTATCGCTAAAACTCGGTCGGTTTCATGTTTAGCGTGGGAAAACACATCAAATAGAGTCTTGCGGGAGCTCGAAAGATTGGTAATTCAGTGTTTTTCATGTATCCCGGTTTCTCCGGGTCCTATGACGAAAAAAAATGAAAATTTCGGATCACAATGGTTTTTTGATCATATCTCCCGTTCTATCGGTCGTATAGCTGAAACTAGGTCAGTTTCGTGTTCAGCGTGAAAAAACACATCGAATAGAATCTTGCGGGAGCTCAAAAGATTGGTAATTCAGTGTTTTTCACGTATCTCGGTTTCTCCGGGTCCTACGGCGAAAAAAAAAAAAATTTCGGATCACTATGGCTTTCCGATCATATCTCCCGTTCTATTGGTCGTATCGCTAAAACTCGGCCGGTTCCGTGTTCAGCGTGAAAAAACACATCGAATAGATCCTTGCGGGAGATCAAAAGATTGGTAATTCAGTGTTTTTCATGCATCTCGGTTTCTCCGGGTCCTATGGCGAACAAAAATGAAAATTTCGGATCACTGTGGGTTTCCGATCATATCTCCCGTTCTTTCGGTCGTATCGCTAAAACTCGGTCGGTTTCATGTTCAGCGTGGGAAAACACATCGAATAGAGTCTTGCGGGAGCTCGAAAGATTGGTAATTCAGTGTTTTTCATGTATCCCGATTTCTCCGGGTCCTTCGACGAAAAAATATGAAAATTTCGGATCACAATGGTTTTTTGATCATATCTCCCGTTCTATCGGTCGTATCGCTAAAACTCGGTCGGTTTCATGTTCAGAGTGAGGAAACACATCGAATAGAGTCTTGCGGGAGCTCGGAAGATTGGTAATTCAGTGTTTTTCATGTATCTCGGTTTCTCCGGGTCCTATGACGAAAAAAAATGAAAATTTCGGATCACAATGGTTTTTTAATCATATCTCCCGTTCTATCGGTCGTATCGCTAAAACTCGGTCAGTTTCGTGTTCAGCGTGAAAAAACACATTAAATAGAGTCTTGCGGGAGCTCGAAAGATTGGGATTTTAGTGTTTTTCATGGCTCTTGGTTTTTCTTAGTCCTATGGCGAAAAAAATCGGAAATTTCGGGTCACTATAGTTTTTCGATCATATCTCCCGTTCTATTGGTCGTATCGCTAAAACTCGGCCGGTTCCGTGTTCAGCGTGAAAAAACACATCGAATAGATCCTTGCGGGAGATCAAAAGATTGGTAATTCAGTGTTTTTCATGCATCTCGGTTTCTCCGGGTCCTATGGCGAACAAAAATGAAAATTTCGGATCACTGTGGGTTTCCGATCATATCTCCCGTTCTTTCGGTCGTATCGCTAAAACTCGGTCGGTTTCATGTTCAGCGTGGGAAAACACATCGAATAGAGTCTTGCGGGAGCTCGAAAGATTGGTAATTCAGTGTTTTTCATGTATCCCGATTTCTCCGGGTCCTTCGACGAAAAAATATGAAAATTTCGGATCACAATGGTTTTTTGATCATATCTCCCGTTCTATCGGTCGTATCGCTAAAACTCGGTCGGTTTCATGTTCAGAGTGAGGAAACACATCGAATAGAGTCTTGCGGGAGCTCGGAAGATTGGTAATTCAGTGTTTTTCATGTATCTCGGTTTCTCCGGGTCCTATGACGAAAAAAAATGAAAATTTCGGATCACAATGGTTTTTTGATCATATCTCCCGTTCTATCGGTCGTATCGCTAAAACTCGGTCAGTTTCGTGTTCAGCGTGAAAAAACACATTAAATAGAGTCTTGCGGGAGCTCGAAAGATTGGGATTTTAGTGTTTTTCATGGCTCTTGGTTTTTCTTAGTCCTATGGCGAAAAAAATCGGAAATTTCGGGTCACTATAGTTTTTCGATTATATCTCCCGTTCTAGAGGTCGTATTGCAAAAACTCGGTCAATTTCGTGTTAAGCGTGAAAAAACACATCGAATAGATCCTTGCGGGAGATCGAAAGATTGGTAATTCAGTGTTTTTCATGTATCTCGGTTTCTCTGGGTCCTATGGCGAAAAAAAAATGAAAATTTCGGATCACTATGGTTTTTCGATCATATCTCCCGTTCTATCGGTCGTATCGCTAAAACTCGGTCGGTTTCATGTTTAGCGTGAGAAAACACATCGAATAGAGTCTTGCGGGAGCTCGAAAGATTGGTAATTCAGTGTTTTTCATGTATCTCGGTTTCTCCGGGTCCTATGACGAAAAAAAATGAAAATTTCGGATCACAATGGTTTTTTGATCATATCTCCCGTTCTATCGGTCGTATAGCTGAAACTAGGTCAGTTTCGTGTTCAGCGTGAAAAAACACATTGAATTGAGTCTTGCGGGAGCTCGAAAGATTGGGATTTTAGTGTTTTTCATGACTCTTGGTTTGTCTTAGTCCTATGGCGAAAAAAATCGGAAATTTCGGGTCACTATGGTTTTTCGATTATATCTTCCGTTCTATCGGTCGTATTGCAAAAACTCGGTAAATTTCGTGTTAAGCGTAAAAAAACACATCGAACAGATCCTTGCGGGAGATCGAAAGATTGGTATTTCAGTGTTTTTCATGTATCTCGGTTTCTCTGGGTCCTATGGCGAAAAAAAAATTAAAATTTCGGATCACTATGGTTTTTCGATCATATCTCCCGTTCTATCGGTCGTATCGCTAAAACTCGGTCAGTTTCGTGTTCAGCGTGAAAAAACACATTAAATAGAGTCTTGCGGGAGCTCGAAAGATTGGAATTTTAGTGTTTTTCATGGCTCTTGGGTTTTCTTAGTCCTGTGGCGAAAAAAATCGGAAATTTCGGGTCACTATAGTTTTTCGATTATATCTCCCGTTCTAGAGGTCGTATTGCGAAAACTCGGTCAGTTTCGTGTTCAGCGTGAAAAAACACATTCAATAGAGTCTTGCGGGAGCTCAAAAGATTGGGATTTTAGTGTTTTTCACGTATCTCGGTTTCTCTGGGTCCTATGGCGAAAAAAAAATGAAAATTTCGGATCACTATGGTTTTTCGATCATATCTCCCGTTCTATCGGTCGTATCGCTAAAACTCGGTCGGTTTCATGTTCAGCGTGAGAAAACACATCGGATAGAGCCTTGCGGGAGCTCGAAAGTTTGGTAATTCAGTGTTTTTCATGTTTCTCGGTTTCTCCGGGTCCTATGACGAAAAAAAATGAAAATTTCGGATCACAATGGTTTTTTGATCATATCTCCCGTTCTATCGGTCGTATAGCTGAAACTAGGTCAATTTCGTGTTCAGCGTGAAAAAACACATCGAATAGAGCCTTGCGGGAGCTCGAAATATTGGTAATTTAGATTTTTTCATGCATCTCGGTTTCTCCGGGTCCTATGGCGAAAAAAAATGAAAATTTCGGATCACTACAGGTTTCCGATCATATCTCCCGTTCTATCGGTCGTATTGCGAAAACTCGGTCGGTTTCATGTTCAGCGCGAGAAAACACATCGGATAGAGCCTTGCGGGAGCTCGAAAGTTTGGTAATTCAGTGTTTTTCATGTATCTCGGTTTCTCCGGGTCCTATGACGAAAAAAAATGAAAATTTCGGATCACAATGGTTTTTTGATCATATCTCGCGTTCTATCGGTCGTATAGCTGAAACTAGGTCAGTTTCGTGTTCAGCGTGAAAAAACACATTAAATAGAGTCTTGCGGGAGCTCGAAAGATTGGGATTTTAGTGTTTTTCATGGCTCTTGGTTTTTCTTAGTCCTATGGCGAAAAAAATCGGAAATTTCGGGTCACTATAGTTTTTCGATTATATCTCCCGTTCTAGAGGTCGTATTGCAAGAACTCGGTCAATTTCGTGTTAAGCGTGAAAAAACACATCGAATAGATCCTTGCGGGAGATCGAAAGATTGGTAATTCAGTGTTTTTCATGTATCTCGGTTTCTCTGGGTCCTATGGCGAAAAAAAAATGAAAATTTCGGATCACAATGGTTTTTTGATCATATCTCCCGTTCTATCGGTCGTATCGCTAAAACTCGGTCGGTTTCATGTTTAGCGTGAGAAAACACATCGAATAGAGTCTTGCGGGAGCTCGAAAGATTGGTAATTCAGTGTTTTTCATGTATCTCGGTTTCTCCGGGTCCTATGACGAAAAAAAATGAAAATTTCGGATCACAATGGTTTTTTGATCATATCTCCCGTTCTATTGCTCGTAGCGCTAAAACTCGGCCGGTTCCGTGTTCAGCGTGAAAAAACACATCGAATAGATCGTTGCGGGAGATCGAAAGATTGGTAATTCAGTGTTTTTCATGTATCTCGGTTTCTCTGGGTCCTATGGCGAAAAAAAAATGAAAATTTCGGATCACTGTGGGTTTCCGATCATATCTCCCGTTCTTTCGGTCGTATCGCTAAAACTCGGTCGGTTTCATGTTTAGCGTGGGAAAACACATCAAATAGAGTCTTGCGGGAGCTCGAAAGATTGGTAATTCAGTGTTTTTCATGTATCCCGGTTTCTCCGGGTCCTATGACGAAAAAAAATGAAAATTTCGGATCACAATGGTTTTTTGATCATATCTCCCGTTCTATCGGTCGTATAGCTGAAACTAGGTCAGTTTCGTGTTCAGCGTGAAAAAACACATCGAATAGAATCTTGCGGGAGCTCAAAAGATTGGTAATTCAGTGTTTTTCACGTATCTCGGTTTCTCCGGGTCCTACGGCGAAAAAAAAAAAAATTTCGGATCACTATGGCTTTCCGATCATATCTCCCGTTCTATTGGTCGTATCGCTAAAACTCGGTCGGTTTCATGTTTAGCGTGGGAAAACACATCAAATAGAGTCTTGCGGGAGCTCGAAAGATTGGTAATTCAGTGTTTTTCATGTATCCCGGTTTCTCCGGGTCCTATGACGAAAAAAAATGAAAATTTCGGATCACAATGGTTTTTTGATCATATCTCCCGTTCTATCGGTCGTATAGCTGAAACTAGGTCAGTTTCGTGTTCAGCGTGAAAAAACACATCGAATAGAATCTTGCGGGAGCTCAAAAGATTGGTAATTCAGTGTTTTTCACGTATCTCGGTTTCTCCGGGTCCTACGGCGAAAAAAAAAAAAATTTCGGATCACTATGGCTTTCCGATCATATCTCCCGTTCTATTGGTCGTATCGCTAAAACTCGGTCGGTTTCATGTTCAGAGTGAGGAAACACATCGAATAGAGTCTTGCGGGAGCTCGGAAGATTGGTAATTCAGTGTTTTTCATGTATCTCGGTTTCTCCGGGTCCTATGACGAAAAAAAATGAAAATTTCGGATCACAATGGTTTTTTAATCATATCTCCCGTTCTATCGGTCGTATCGCTAAAACTCGGTCAGTTTCGTGTTCAGCGTGAAAAAACACATTAAATAGAGTCTTGCGGGAGCTCGAAAGATTGGGATTTTAGTGTTTTTCATGGCTCTTGGTTTTTCTTAGTCCTATGGCGAAAAAAATCGGAAATTTCGGGTCACTATAGTTTTTCGATCATATCTCCCGTTCTATTGGTCGTATCGCTAAAACTCGGCCGGTTCCGTGTTCAGCGTGAAAAAACACATCGAATAGATCCTTGCGGGAGATCAAAAGATTGGTAATTCAGTGTTTTTCATGCATCTCGGTTTCTCCGGGTCCTATGGCGAACAAAAATGAAAATTTCGGATCACTGTGGGTTTCCGATCATATCTCCCGTTCTTTCGGTCGTATCGCTAAAACTCGGTCGGTTTCATGTTCAGCGTGGGAAAACACATCGAATAGAGTCTTGCGGGAGCTCGAAAGATTGGTAATTCAGTGTTTTTCATGTATCCCGATTTCTCCGGGTCCTTCGACGAAAAAATATGAAAATTTCGGATCACAATGGTTTTTTGATCATATCTCCCGTTCTATCGGTCGTATCGCTAAAACTCGGTCGGTTTCATGTTCAGAGTGAGGAAACACATCGAATAGAGTCTTGCGGGAGCTCGGAAGATTGGTAATTCAGTGTTTTTCATGTATCTCGGTTTCTCCGGGTCCTATGACGAAAAAAAATGAAAATTTCGGATCACAATGGTTTTTTGATCATATCTCCCGTTCTATCGGTCGTATCGCTAAAACTCGGTCAGTTTCGTGTTCAGCGTGAAAAAACACATTAAATAGAGTCTTGCGGGAGCTCGAAAGATTGGGATTTTAGTGTTTTTCATGGCTCTTGGTTTTTCTTAGTCCTATGGCGAAAAAAATCGGAAATTTCGGGTCACTATAGTTTTTCGATTATATCTCCCGTTCTAGAGGTCGTATTGCAAAAACTCGGTCAATTTCGTGTTAAGCGTGAAAAAACACATCGAATAGATCCTTGCGGGAGATCGAAAGATTGGTAATTCAGTGTTTTTCATGTATCTCGGTTTCTCTGGGTCCTATGGCGAAAAAAAAATGAAAATTTCGGATCACTATGGTTTTTCGATCATATCTCCCGTTCTATCGGTCGTATCGCTAAAACTCGGTCGGTTTCATGTTTAGCGTGAGAAAACACATCGAATAGAGTCTTGCGGGAGCTCGAAAGATTGGTAATTCAGTGTTTTTCATGTATCTCGGTTTCTCCGGGTCCTATGACGAAAAAAAATGAAAATTTCGGATCACAATGGTTTTTTGATCATATCTCCCGTTCTATCGGTCGTATAGCTGAAACTAGGTCAGTTTCGTGTTCAGCGTGAAAAAACACATTGAATTGAGTCTTGCGGGAGCTCGAAAGATTGGGATTTTAGTGTTTTTCATGACTCTTGGTTTGTCTTAGTCCTATGGCGAAAAAAATCGGAAATTTCGGGTCACTATGGTTTTTCGATTATATCTTCCGTTCTATCGGTCGTATTGCAAAAACTCGGTAAATTTCGTGTTAAGCGTAAAAAAACACATCGAACAGATCCTTGCGGGAGATCGAAAGATTGGTATTTCAGTGTTTTTCATGTATCTCGGTTTCTCTGGGTCCTATGGCGAAAAAAAAATTAAAATTTCGGATCACTATGGTTTTTCGATCATATCTCCCGTTCTATCGGTCGTATCGCTAAAACTCGGTCAGTTTCGTGTTCAGCGTGAAAAAACACATTAAATAAAGTCTTGCGGGAGCTCGAAAGATTGGAATTTTAGTGTTTTTCATGGCTCTTGGGTTTTCTTAGTCCTGTGGCGAAAAAAATCGGAAATTTCGGGTCACTATAGTTTTTCGATTATATCTCCCGTTCTAGAGGTCGTATTGCGAAAACTCGGTCAGTTTCGTGTTCAGCGTGAAAAAACACATTCAATAGAGTCTTGCGGGAGCTCAAAAGATTGGGATTTTAGTGTTTTTCACGTATCTCGGTTTCTCTGGGTCCTATGGCGAAAAAAAAATGAAAATTTCGGATCACTATGGTTTTTCGATCATATCTCCCGTTCTATCGGTCGTATCGCTAAAACTCGGTCGGTTTCATGTTCAGCGTGAGAAAACACATCGGATAGAGCCTTGCGGGAGCTCGAAAGTTTGGTAATTCAGTGTTTTTCATGTTTCTCGGTTTCTCCGGGTCCTATGACGAAAAAAAATGAAAATTTCGGATCACAATGGTTTTTTGATCATATCTCCCGTTCTATCGGTCGTATAGCTGAAACTAGGTCAATTTCGTGTTCAGCGTGAAAAAACACATCGAATAGAGCCTTGCGGGAGCTCGAAATATTGGTAATTTAGATTTTTTCATGCATCTCGGTTTCTCCGGGTCCTATGGCGAAAAAAAATGAAAATTTCGGATCACTACAGGTTTCCGATCATATCTCCCGTTCTATCGGTCGTATTGCGAAAACTCGGTCGGTTTCATGTTCAGCGCGAGAAAACACATCGGATAAAGCCTTGCGGGAGCTCGAAAGTTTGGTAATTCAGTGTTTTTCATGTATCTCGGTTTCTCCGGGTCCTATGACGAAAAAAAATGAAAATTTCGGATCACAATGGTTTTTTGATCATATCTCGCGTTCTATCGGTCGTATAGCTGAAACTAGGTCAGTTTCGTGTTCAGCGTGAAAAAACACATCGAATAGAATCTTGCGGGAGCTCAAAAGATTGGTAATTCAGTGTTTTTCACGTATCTCGGTTTCTCCGGGTCCTACGGCGAAAAAAAAAAAAATTTCGGATCACTATGGCTTTCCGATCATATCTCCCGTTCTATTGCTCGTAGCGCTAAAACTCGGCCGGTTCCGTGTTCAGCGTGAAAAAACACATCGAATAGATCCTTGCGGGAGATTGAAAGATTGGTAATTCAGTGTTTTTCATGCATCTCGGTTTCTCCGAGTCCTATGGCGAACAAAAATGAAAATTTCGGATCACTGTGGGTTTCCGATCATATCTCCCGTTCTTTCGGTCGTATCGCTAAAACTCGGTCGGTTTCATGTTTAGCGTGGGAAAACACATCAAATAGAGTCTTGCGGGAGCTCGAAAGATTGGTAATTCAGTGTTTTTCATGTATCCCGGTTTCTCCGGGTCCTATGACGAAAAAAAATGAAAATTTCGGATCACAATGGTTTTTTGATCATATCTCCCGTTCTATCGGTCGTATAGCTGAAACTAGGTCAGTTTCGTGTTCAGCGTGAAAAAACACATCGAATAGAATCTTGCGGGAGTTCAAAAGATTGGTAATTCAGTGTTTTTCACGTATCTCGGTTTCTCCGGGTCCTACGGCGAAAAAAAAAAAAATTTCGGATCACTATGGCTTTCCGATCATATCTCCCGTTCTATTGGTCGTATCGCTAAAACTCGGCCGGTTCCGTGTTCAGCGTGAAAAAACACATCGAATAGATCCTTGCGGGAGATCAAAAGATTGGTAATTCAGTGTTTTTCATGCATCTCGGTTTCTCCGGGTCCTATGGCGAACAAAAATGAAAATTTCGGATCACTGTGGGTTTCCGATCATATCTCCCGTTCTTTCGGTCGTATCGCTAAAACTCGGTCGGTTTCATGTTCAGCGTGGGAAAACACATCGAATAGAGTCTTGCGGGAGCTCGAAAGATTGGTAATTCAGTGTTTTTCATGTATCCCGATTTCTCCGGGTCCTTCGACGAAAAAATATGAAAATTTCGGATCACAATGGTTTTTTGATCATATCTCCCGTTCTATCGGTCGTATCGCTAAAACTCGGTCGGTTTCATGTTCAGAGTGAGGAAACACATCGAATAGAGTCTTGCGGGAGCTCGGAAGATTGGTAATTCAGTGTTTTTCATGTATCTCGGTTTCTCCGGGTCCTATGACGAAAAAAAATGAAAATTTCGGATCACAATGGTTTTTTGATCATATCTCCCGTTCTATCGGTCGTATCGCTAAAACTCGGTCAGTTTCGTGTTCAGCGTGAAAAAACACATTAAATAGAGTCTTGCGGGAGCTCGAAAGATTGGGATTTTAGTGTTTTTCATGGCTCTTGGTTTTTCTTAGTCCTATGGCGAAAAAAATCGGAAATTTCGGGTCACTATAGTTTTTCGATTATATCTCCCGTTCTAGAGGTCGTATTGCAAGAACTCGGTCAATTTCGTGTTAAGCGTGAAAAAACACATCGAATAGATCCTTGCGGGAGATCGAAAGATTGGTAATTCAGTGTTTTTCATGTATCTCGGTTTCTCTGGGTCCTATGGCGAAAAAAAAATGAAAATTTCGGATCACTATGGTTTTTCGATCATATCTCCCGTTCTATCGGTCGTATCGCTAAAACTCGGTCGGTTTCATGTTTAGCGTGAGAAAACACATCGAATAGAGTCTTGCGGGAGCTCGAAAGATTGGTAATTCAGTGTTTTTCATGTATCTCGGTTTCTCCGGGTCCTATGACGAAAAAAAATGAAAATTTCGGATCACAATGGTTTTTTGATCATATCTCCCGTTCTATCGGTCGTATAGCTGAAACTAGGTCAGTTTCGTGTTCAGCGTGAAAAAACACATTGAATTGAGTCTTGCGGGAGCTCGAAAGATTGGGATTTTAGTGTTTTTCATGACTCTTGGTTTGTCTTAGTCCTATGGCGAAAAAAATCGGAAATTTCGGGTCACTATGGTTTTTCGATTATATCTTCCGTTCTATCGGTCGTATTGCAAAAACTCGGTAAATTTCGTGTTAAGCGTGAAAAAACACATCGAACAGATCCTTGCGGGAGATCGAAAGATTGGTATTTCAGTGTATTTCATGTATCTCGGTTTCTCTGGGTCCTATGGCGAAAAAAAAATTAAAATTTCGGATCACTATGGTTTTTCGATCATATCTCCCGTTCTATCGGTCGTATCGCTAAAACTCGGTCAGTTTCGTGTTCAGCGTGAAAAAACACATTAAATAGAGTCTTGCGGGAGCTCGAAAGATTGGAATTTTAGTGTTTTTCATGGCTCTTGGGTTTTCTTAGTCCTGTGGCGAAAAAAATCGGAAATTTCGGGTCACTATAGTTTTTCGATTATATCTCCCGTTCTAGAGGTCGTATTGCAAAAACTCGGTCAATTTCGTGTTAAGCGTGAAAAAACACATCGAATAGATCCTTGCGGGAGATCGAAAGATTGGTAATTCAGTGTTTTTCATGTATCTCGGTTTCTCTGGGTCCTATGGCGAAAAAAAAATGAAAATTTCGGATCACTATGGTTTTTCGATCATATCTCCCGTTCTATCGGTCGTATCGCTAAAACTCGGTCGGTTTCATGTTTAGCGTGAGAAAACACATCGAATAGAGTCTTGCGGGAGCTCGAAAGATTGGTAATTCAGTGTTTTTCATGTATCTCGGTTTCTCCGGGTCCTATGACGAAAAAAAATGAAAATTTCGGATCACAATGGTTTTTTGATCATATCTCCCGTTCTATCGGTCGTATAGCTGAAACTAGGTCAGTTTCGTGTTCAGCGTGAAAAAACACATTGAATTGAGTCTTGCGGGAGCTCGAAAGATTGGGATTTTAGTGTTTTTCATGACTCTTGGTTTGTCTTAGTCCTATGGCGAAAAAAATCGGAAATTTCGGGTCACTATGGTTTTTCGATTATATCTTCCGTTCTATCGGTCGTATTGCAAAAACTCGGTAAATTTCGTGTTAAGCGTGAAAAAACACATCGAACAGATCCTTGCGGGAGATCGAAAGATTGGTATTTCAGTGTTTTTCATGTATCTCGGTTTCTCTGGGTCCTATGGCGAAAAAAAAATTAAAATTTCGGATCACTATGGTTTTTCGATCATATCTCCCGTTCTATCGGTCGTATCGCTAAAACTCGGTCAGTTTCGTGTTCAGCGTGAAAAAACACATTAAATAGAGTCTTGCGGGAGCTCGAAAGATTGGAATTTTAGTGTTTTTCATGGCTCTTGGGTTTTCTTAGTCCTGTGGCGAAAAAAATCGGAAATTTCGGGTCACTATAGTTTTTCGATTATATCTCCCGTTCTAGAGGTCGTATTGCAAAAACTCGGTCAATTTCGTGTTAAGCGTGAAAAAACACATCGAATAGATCCTTGCGGGAGATCGAAGGATTGGTAATTCAGTGTTTTTCATGTATCTCGGTTTCTCTGGGTCCTATGGCGAAAAAAAAATGAAAATTTCGGATCACTATGGTTTTTCGATCGTATCTCCCGTTCTATCGGTCGTATCGCTAAAACTCGGTCGGTTTCATGTTCAGCGTGAGAAAACACATCGGATAGAGCCTTGCGGGAGCTCGAAAGTTTGGTAATTCAGTGTTTTTCATGTTTCTCGGTTTCTCCGGGTCCTATGACGAAAAAAAATGAAAATTTCGGATCACAATGGTTTTTTGATCATATCTCCCGTTCTATCGGTCGTATAGCTGAAACTAGGTCAATTTCGTGTTCAGCGTGAAAAAACACATCGAATAGAGCCTTGCGGGAGCTCGAAAGATTGGTAATTCAGTGTTTTTCATGTATCTCGGTTTCTCCGGGTCCTATGGCGAAAAAAAATGAAAATTTCGGATCACTATGGTTTTTCGATCATATCTCCCGTTCTATCGGTCGTATCGCTAAAACTCGGTCAGTTTCGTGTTCAGCGTGAAAAAACACATTAAATAGAGTCTTGCGGGAGCTCGAAAGATTGGGATTTTAGTGTTTTTTATGGCTCTTGGTTTTTCTTAGTCCTATGGCGAAAAAAATCGGAAGTTTCGGGTCACTATGGTTTTTCGATTATATCTCCCGTTCTATCGGTCGTATTGCAAAAACTCGGTCAATTTCGTGTTTAGCGTAAGAAAACACATCGAATAGAGTCTTGCGGGAGCTCGAAAGATTGGTAATTCAGTGTTTTTCATGTATCTCGGTTTCTCTGGGTCCTATGGCGGAAAAAAAATGAAAATTTCGGATCACTATGGTTTTTCGATCATATCTCCCGTTCTATCGGTCGTATCGCTAAAACTCGGTCGGTTTCATGTTCAGCGTGAGAAAACACATCGGATAGAGCCTTGCGGGAGCTCGAAAGTTTGGTAATTCAGTGTTTTTCATGTTTCTCGGTTTCTCCGGGTCCTATGACGAAAAAAAATGAAAATTTCGGATCACAATGGTTTTTTGATCATATCTCCCGTTCTATCGGTCGTATAGCTGAAACTAGGTCAATTTCGTGTTCAGCGTGAAAAAACACATCGAATAGAGCCTTGCGGGAGCTCGAAATATTGGTAATTCAGTGTTTTTCATGCATCTCGGTTTCTCCGGGTCCTATGGCGAAAAAAAATGAAAATTTCGGATCACTACAGGTTTCCGATCATATCTCCCGTTCTATCGGTCGTATCGCTAAAACTCGGTCGGTTTCATGTTCAGCGCGAGAAAACACATCGGATAGAGCCTTGCGGGAGCTCGAAAGTTTGGTAATTCAGTGTTTTTCATGTATCTCGGTTTCTCCGGGTCCTATGACGAAAAAAAATGAAAATTTCGGATCACAATGGTTTTTTGATCATATCTCCCGTTCTATCGGTCGTATAGCTGAAACTAGGTCAGTTTCGTGTTCAGCGTGAAAAAACACATCGAATAGAATCTTGCGGGAGCTCAAAAGATTGGTAATTCAGTGTTTTTCACGTATCTCGGTTTCTCCGGGTCCTACGGCGAAAAAAAAAAAAATTTCGGATCACTATGGCTTTCCGATCATATCTCCCGTTCTATTGCTCGTAGCGCTAAAACTCGGTCGGTTTCGTGTTAAGCGTGAAAATACACATCGAATAGATCCTTGCGGGAGATCGAAAGATTGGTAATTCAGTGTTTTTCATGCATCTCGGTTTCTCCGGGTCCTATGGCGAAAAAAAATGAAAATTTCGGATCACTATGGGTTTCCGATCATATCTCCCGTTCTATTGGTCGTATCGCTAAAACTCGGCCGGTTCCGTGTTCAGCGTGAAAAAACACATCGAATAGATCCTTGCGGGAGATCGAAAGATTGGTAATTCAGTGTTTTTCATGCATCTCGGTTTCTCCGGGTCCTATGGCGAAAAAAAATGAAAATTTCGGATCACTATGGGTTTCCGATCATATCTCCCGTCCTATTGGTCGTATCGCTAAAACTCGGCCGGTTCCGTGTTCAGCGTGGAAAAACACATTAAATAGAGTCTTGCGGGAGCTCGAAAGACTGGGATTTTAGTGTTTTTCATGGCTCTTGGTTTTTCTTAGTCCTATGGCGAAAAAAATCGGAAATTTCGGGTCACTATGGTTTTTCGATTATATCTCCCGTTGTATCGGTCGTATTGCAAAAACTCGGTCAATTTCGTGTGTAGCGTAAGAAAACACATCGAATAGAGTCTTGCGGGAGCTCGAAAGATTGGTAATTCAGTGTTTTTCATGTATCTCGGTTTCTCTGGGTCCTATGGCGGAAAAAAAATGAAAATTTCGGATCACTATGGTTTTTCGATCATATCTCCCGTTCTATCGGTCGTATCGCTAAAACTCGGTCGGTTTCATGTTCAGCGTGAGAAAACACATCGGATAGAGCCTTGCGGGAGCTCGAAAGTTTGGTAATTCAGTGTTTTTCATGTTTCTCGGTTTCTCCGGGTCCTATGACGAAAAAAAAATAAAAATTTCGGATCACAATGGTTTTTTAATCATATCTCCCGTTCTATCGGTCGTATAGCTGAAACTAGGTCAATTTCGTGTTCAGCGTGAAAAAACACATCGAATAGAGCCTTGCGGGAGCTCGAAATATTGGTAATTCAGTGTTTTTCATGCATCTCGGTTTCTCCGGGTCCTATGGCGAAAAAAAATGAAAATTTCGGATCACTACAGGTTTCCGATCATATCTCCCGTTCTATCGGTCGTATCGCTAAAACTCGGCCGGTTCCGTGTTCAGCGTGAAAAAACACATCGAATAGATCCTTGCGGGAGATCGAAAGATTGGTAATTCAGTGTTTTTCATGCATCTCGGTTTCTCCGGGTCCTATGGCGAAAAAAAATGAAAATTTCGGATCACTATGGGTTTCCGATCATATCTCCCGTCCTATTGGTCGTATCGCTAAAACTCGGCCGGTTCCGTGTTCAGCGTGGAAAAACACATTAAATAGAGTCTTGCGGGAGCTCGAAAGACTGGGATTTTAGTGTTTTTCATGGCTCTTGGTTTTTCTTAGTCCTATGGCGAAAAAAATCGGAAATTTCGGGTCACTATGGTTTTTCGATTATATCTCCCGTTGTATCGGTCGTATTGCAAAAACTCGGTCAATTTCGTGTGTAGCGTAAGAAAACACATCGAATAGAGTCTTGCGGGAGCTCGAAAGATTGGTAATTCAGTGTTTTTCATGTATCTCGGTTTCTCTGGGTCCTATGGCGGAAAAAAAATGAAAATTTCGGATCACTATGGTTTTTCGATCATATCTCCCGTTCTATCGGTCGTATCGCTAAAACTCGGTCGGTTTCATGTTCAGCGTGAGAAAACACATCGGATAGAGCCTTGCGGGAGCTCGAAAGTTTGGTAATTAAGTGTTTTTCATGTTTCTCGGTTTCTCCGGGTCCTATGACGAAAAAAAAATAAAAATTTCGGATCACAATGGTTTTTTAATCATATCTCCCGTTCTATCGGTCGTATAGCTGAAACTAGGTCAATTTCGTGTTCAGCGTGAAAAAACACATCGAATAGAGCCTTGCGGGAGCTCGAAATATTGGTAATTCAGTGTTTTTCATGCATCTCGGTTTCTCCGGGTCCTATGGCGAAAAAAAATGAAAATTTCGGATCACTACAGGTTTCCGATCATATCTCCCGTTCTATCGGTCGTATCGCTAAAACTCGGTCGGTTTCATGTTCAGCGCGAGAAAACACATCGGATAGAGCCTTGCGGGAGCTCGAAAGTTTGGTAATTCAGTGTTTTTCATGTATCTCGGTTTCTCCGGGTCCTATGACGAAAAAAAAAAAAATTTCGGATCACTATGGCTTTCCGATCATATCTCCCGTTCTATTGCTCGTAGCGCTAAAACTCGGCCGCTTCCGTGTTCAGCGTGAAAAAACACATCGAATAGATCCGTGCGGGAGATCGAAAGATTGGTAATTCAGTGTTTTTCATGCATCTCGGTTTCTCCGGGTCCTATGGCGAACAAAAATGAAAATTTCGGATCACTGTGGGTTTCCGATCATATCTCCCGTTCTTTCGGTCGTATCGCTAAAACTCGGTCGGTTTCATGTTCAGCGTGGGAAAACACATCAAATAGAGTCTTAAGGGAGCTCGAAAGTTTGGTAATTCAGTGTTTTTCATGTATCTCGGTTTCTCCGGGTCCTATGACGAAAAAAAATGAAAATTTCGGATCACTGTGGGTTTCCGATCATATCTCCCGTTCTTTCGGTCGTATCGCTAAAACTCGGTCGGTTTCATGTTCAGCGTGGGAAAACACATCAAATAGAGTCTTGCGGGAGCTCGAAAGATTGGGATTTTAGTGTTTTTCATGGCTCTTGGTTTTTCTTAGTCCTATGGCGAAAAAAATCGGAAATTTCGGGTCACTATGGTTTTTCGATAAGATCTCCCGTTCTATCGGTCGTATTGCAAAAACACGGTAAATTTCGTGTTAAGCGTGAAAAAACACATTGAATAGATCCTTGCGGAAGATCGAAAGATTGGTAATTCAGTGTTTTTCATGTATCTCGGTTTCTCTGGGTCCTATGGCGAAAAAAAAATGAAAATTTCGGATCACTATGGTTTTTCGATCATATCTCCCGTTCTATCGGTCGTATCGCTAAAACTCGGTCAGTTTCGTGTTCAGCGTGAAAAAACACATTAAATAGAGTCTTGCGGGAGCTCGAAAGATTGGGATTTTAGTGTTTTTCATGGCTCTTGGTTTTTCTTAGTCCTATGGCAAAAAAAATCGGAAATTTCGGGTCACTATGGTTTTTCGATTATATCTCCCGTTCTATCGGTCGTATTGCAAAAACTCGGTCAATTTCGTGTTTAGCGTAAGAAAACACATCGAATAGAGTCTTGCGGGAGCTCGAAAGATTGGTAATTCAGTGTTTTTCATGTATCTCGGTTTCTCTGGGTCCTATGGCGGAAAAAAAATGAAAATTTCGGATCACTATGGTTTTTCGATCATATCTCCCGTTCTATTGGTCGTATCGCTAAAACTCGGCCGGTTCCGTGTTCAGCGTGAAAAAACACATCGAATAGATCCTTGCGGGAGATCGAAAGATTGGTAATTCAGTGTTTTTCATGCATCTCGGTTTCTCCGGGTCCTATGGCGAAAAAAAATGAAAATTTCGGATCACTATGGGTTTCCGATCATATCTCCCGTTCTATTGGTCGTATCGCTGAAACTCGGTCAATTTCGTGTTTAGCGTAAGAAAACACATCGAATGGAGTCTTGCGGGAGCTCAAAAGATTGGTAATTTAGTGTTTTTCATGTATCTCGGTTTCTCTGGGTCCTATGGCGGAAAAAAAATGAAAATTTCGGATCACTATGGTTTTTCGATCATATCTCCCGTTCTATTGGTCGTATCGCTAAAACTCGGCCGGTTCCGTGTTCAGCGTGAAAAAACACATCGAATAGATCCTTGCGGGAGATCGAAAGATTGGTAATTCAGTGTTTTTCATGCATCTCGGTTTCTCCGGGTCCTATGGCGAAAAAAAATGAAAATTTCGGATCACTATGGGTTTCCGATCATATCTCCCGTCCTATTGGTCGTATCGCTAAAACTCGGCCGGTTCCGTGTTCAGCGTGGAAAAACACATTAAATAGAGTCTTGCGGGAGCTCGAAAGACTGGGATTTTAGTGTTTTCCATGGCTCTTGGTTTTTCTTAGTCCTATGGCGAAAAAAATCGGAAATTTCGGGTCACTATGGTTTTTCGATTATATCTCCCGTTCTATCGGTCGTATTGCAAAAACTCGGTCAATTTCGTGTTCAGCGTAAGAAAACACATCGAATAGAGTCTTGCGGGAGCTCGAAAGATTGGGAATTCAGTGTTTTTCATGTATCTCGGTTTCTCTGGGTCCTATGGCGGAAAAAAAATGAAAATTTCGGATCACTATGGTTTTTCGATCATATCTCCCGTTCTATTGGTCGTATCGCTAAAACTCGGCCGGTTCCGTGTTCAGCGTGGAAAAACACATTAAATAGAGTCTTGCGGGAGCTCGAAAGACTGGGATTTTAGTGTTTTTCATGGCTCTTGGTTTTTCTTAGTCCTATGGCGAAAAAAATCGGAAATTTCGGGTCACTATGGTTTTTCGATTATATCTCCCGTTCTATCGGTCGTATTGCAAAAACTCGGTCAATTTCGTGTTCAGCGTAAGAAAACACATCGAATAGAGTCTTGCGGGAGCTCGAAAGATTGGTAATTCAGTGTTTTTCATGTATCTCGGTTTCTCTGGGTCCTATGGCGGAAAAAAAATGAAAATTTCGGATCACTATGGTTTTTCGATCATATCTCCCGTTCTATTGGTCGTATCGCTAAAACTCGGCCGGTTCCGTGTTCAGCGTGAAAAAACACATCGAATAGATCCTTGCGGGAAATCGAAAGATTGGTAATTCAGTGTTTTTCATGCATCTCGGTTTCTCCGGGTCCTATGGCGAAAAAAAATGAAAATTTCGGATCACTATGGGTTTCCGATCATATCTCCCGTTCTATTGGTCGTATCGCTAAAACTCGGCCGGTTCCGTGTTCAGCGTGGAAAAACACATTCAATAGAGTCTTGCGGGAGCTCGAAAGACTGGGATTTTAGTGTTTTTCATGGCTCTTGGTTTTTCTTAGTCCTATGGCGAAAAAAATCGGAAATTTCGGGTCACTATGGTTTTTCGATTATATCTCCCGTTCTATCGGTCGTATTGCAAAAACTCGGTCAATTTCGTGTTTAGCGTAAGAAAACACATCGAATAGATTCTTGCGAGAGCTCGAAAGATTGGTAATTCAGTGTTTTTCATGTATCTCGGTTTCTCTGGGTCCTATGGCGGAAAAAAAATGAAAATTTCGGATCACTATGGTTTTTCGATCATATCTCCCGTTCTATCGGTCGTATCGCTAAAACTCGGTCGGTTTCATGTTCAGCGTGAGAAAACACATCGAATAGAGTCTTGCGGGAGCTCGGAAGATTGGTAATTCAGTGTTTTTCATGTATCTCGGTTTCTCCGGGTCCTATGACGAAAAAAAATGAAAATTTCGGATCACAATGGTTTTTTGATCATATCTCCCGTTCTATCGGTCGTATCGCTAAAACTCGGTCAGTTTCGTGTTCAGCGTGAAAAAACACATTGAATAGAGCCTTGCGGGAGCTCGAAAGATTGGGATTTTAGTGTTTTTCATGGCTCTTAGTTTTTCTTAGTCCTATGGCAAAAAAAATCGGAAATTTCGGGTCACTATAGTTTTTCGATTATATCTCCCGTTCTAGAGGTCGTATTGCAAAAACTCGGTCAATTTCGTGTTAAGCATGAAAAAACACATCGAATAGATCCTTGCGGGAGATCGAAAGATTGGTAATTCAGTGTTTTTCATGTATCTCGGTTTCTCTGGGTCCTATGGCGAAAAAAAAATGAAAATTTCGGATCACTATGGTTTTTCGATCATATCCCCCGTTCTATCGGTCGTATAGCTGAAACTAGGTCAGTTTCGTGTTCAGCGTGAAAAAACACATCGAATAGAATCTTGCGGGAGCTCAAAAGATTGGTAATTCAGTGTTTTTCACGTATCTCGGTTTCTCCGGGTCCTACGGCGAAAAAAAAAAAAATTTCGGATCACTATGGTTTTTCGATCATATCTCCCGTTCTATCGGTCGTATAGCTGAAACTAGGTCAGTTTCGTGTTCAGCGTGAAAAAACACATTGAATAGAGTCTTGCGGGAGCTCGGAAGATTGGGATTTTAGTGTTTTTCATGACTCTTGGTTTTTCTTAGTCCTATGGCGAAAAAAATCGGAAATTTCGGGTCACCATGGTTTTTCGATTATATCTCCCGTTCTATCGGTCGTATTGCAAAAACTCCGTTAATTTTGTGTTAAGCGTGAAAAAACACATCGAATAGATCCTTGCGGGAGATCGAAAGATTGGTAATTCAGTGTTTTTCATGTATCTCGGTTTCTCTGGGTCCTATGGCGAAAAAAAAATGAAAATTTCGGATCACTATGGTTTTTCGATCATATCTCCCGTTCTATCGGTCGTATAGCTGAAACTAGGTCAGTTTCGTGTTCAGCGTGAAAAAACACATTAAATAGAGTCTTACGGGAGCTCGAAAGATTGGAATTTTAGTGTTTTTCATGGCTCTTGGTTTTTCTTAGTCCTATGGCGAAAAAAATCGGAAATTTCGGGTCACTATAGTTTTTCGATTATATCTCCCGTTCTAGAGGTCGTATTGCAAAAACTCGGTCAATTTCGTGTTAAGCGTGAAAAAACACATCGAATAGATCCTTGCGGGAGATCGAAAGATTGGTAATTCAGTGTTTTTCATGTATCTCGGTTTCTCTGGGTCCTATGGCGAAAAAAAAATGAAAATTTCGGATCACTATGGTTTTTCGATCGTATCTCCCGTTCTATCGGTCGTATCGCTAAAACTCGGTCAATTTCGTGTTAAGCGTGAAAAAACACATCGAATAGATCCTTGCGGAAGATCGAAAGATTGGTAATTCAGTGTTTTTCATGTATCTCGGTTTCTCTGGGTCCTATGGCGAAAAAAAAATGAAAATTTCGGATCACTATGGTTTTTCGATCATATCTCCCGTTCTATCGGTCGTATAGCTGAAACTAGGTCAGTTTCGTGTTCAGCGTGAAAAAACACATTAAATAGAGTCTTGCGGGAGCTCGAAAGATTGGAATTTTAGTGTTTTTCATGGCTCTTGGTTTTTCTTAGTCCTATGGCGAAAAAAATCGGAAATTTCGGGTCACTATAGTTTTTCGATTATATCTCCCGTTCTATCGGTCGTATTGCAAAAACTCGGTCAATTTCGTGTTCAGCGTAAGAAAACACATCGAATAGAGTCTTGCGGGAGCTCGAAAGATTGGTAATTCAGTGTTTTTCATGTATCTCGGTTTCTCTGGGTCCTATGGCGGAAAAAAAATGAAAATTTCGGATCACTATGGTTTTTCGATCATATCTCCCGTTCTATTGGTCGTATCGCTAAAACTCGGCCGGTTCCGTGTTCAGCGTGAAAAAACACATCGAATAGATCCTTGCGGGAAATCGAAAGATTGGTAATTCAGTGTTTTTCATGCATCTCGGTTTCTCCGGGTCCTATGGCGAAAAAAAATGAAAATTTCGGATCACTATGGGTTTCCGATCATATCTCCCGTTCTATTGGTCGTATCGCTAAAACTCGGCCGGTTCCGTGTTCAGCGTGGAAAAACACATTCAATAGAGTCTTGCGGGAGCTCGAAAGACTGGGATTTTAGTGTTTTTCATGGCTCTTGGTTTTTCTTAGTCCTATGGCGAAAAAAATCGGAAATTTCGGGTCACTATGGTTTTTCGATTATATCTCCCGTTCTATCGGTCGTATTGCAAAAACTCGGTCAATTTCGTGTTTAGCGTAAGAAAACACATCGAATAGATTCTTGCGAGAGCTCGAAAGATTGGTAATTCAGTGTTTTTCATGTATCTCGGTTTCTCTGGGTCCTATGGCGGAAAAAAAATGAAAATTTCGGATCACTATGGTTTTTCGATCATATCTCCCGTTCTATCGGTCGTATCGCTAAAACTCGGTCGGTTTCATGTTCAGCGTGAGAAAACACATCGAATAGAGTCTTGCGGGAGCTCGGAAGGATGGTAATTCAGTGTTTTTCATGTATCTCGGTTTCTCCGGGTCCTATGACGAAAAAAAATGAAAATTTCGGATCACAATGGTTTTTTGATCATATCTCCCGTTCTATCGGTCGTATCGCTAAAACTCGGTCAGTTTCGTGTTCAGCGTGAAAAAACACATTAAATAGAGCCTTGCGGGAGCTCGAAAGATTGGGATTTTAGTGTTTTTCATGGCTCTTAGTTTTTCTTAGTCCTATGGCAAAAAAAATCGGAAATTTCGGGTCACTATAGTTTTTCGATTATATCTCCCGTTCTAGAGGTCGTATTGCAAAAACTCGGTCAATTTCGTGTTAAGCATGAAAAAACACATCGAATAGATCCTTGCGGGAGATCGAAAGATTGGTAATTCAGTGTTTTTCATGTATCTCGGTTTCTCTGGGTCCTATGGCGAAAAAAAAATGAAAATTTCGGATCACTATGGTTTTTCGATCATATCCCCCGTTCTATCGGTCGTATAGCTGAAACTAGGTCAGTTTCGTGTTCAGCGTGAAAAAACACATCGAATAGAATCTTGCGGGAGCTCAAAAGATTGGTAATTCAGTGTTTTTCACGTATCTCGGTTTCTCCGGGTCCTACAGCGAAAAAAAAAAAAATTTCGGATCACTATGGTTTTTCGATCATATCTCCCGTTCTATCGGTCGTATAGCTGAAACTAGGTCAGTTTCGTGTTCAGCGTGAAAAAACACATTGAATAGAGTCTTGCGGGAGCTCGGAAGATTGGGATTTTAGTGTTTTTCATGACTCTTGGTTTTTCTTAGTCCTATGGCGAAAAAAATCGGAAATTTCGGGTCACCATGGTTTTTCGATTATATCTCCCGTTCTATCGGTCGTATTGCAAAAACTCCGTTAATTTTGTGTTAAGCGTGAAAAAACACATCGAATAGATCCTTGCGGGAGATCGAAAGATTGGTAATTCAGTGTTTTTCATGTATCTCGGTTTCTCTGGGTCCTATGGCGAAAAAAAAATGAAAATTTCGGATCACTATGGTTTTTCGATCATATCTCCCGTTCTATCGGTCGTATAGCTGAAACTAGGTCAGTTTCGTGTTCAGCGTGAAAAAACACATTAAATAGAGTCTTACGGGAGCTCGAAAGATTGGAATTTTAGTGTTTTTCATGGCTCTTGGTTTTTCTTAGTCCTATGGCGAAAAAAATCGGAAATTTCGGGTCACTATAGTTTTTCGATTATATCTCCCGTTCTAGAGGTCGTATTGCAAAAACTCGGTCAATTTCGTGTTAAGCGTGAAAAAACACATCGAATAGATCCTTGCGGGAGATCGAAAGATTGGTAATTCAGTGTTTTTCATGTATCTCGGTTTCTCTGGGTCCTATGGCGAAAAAAAAATGAAAATTTCGGATCACTATGGTTTTTCGATCGTATCTCCCGTTCTATCGGTCGTATCGCTAAAACTCGGCCGGTTCCGTGTTCAGCGTGAAAAAACACATCGAATAGATCCTTGCGGGAAATCGAAAGATTGGTAATTCAGTGTTTTTCATGCATCTCGGTTTCTCCGGGTCCTATGGCGAAGAAAAATGAAAATTTCGGATCACTATGGGTTTCCGATCATATCTCCCGTTCTATTGGTCGTATCGCTAAAACTCGGCCGGTTCCGTGTTCAGCGTGGAAAAACACATTCAATAGAGTCTTGCGGGAGCTCGAAAGACTGGGATTTTAGTGTTTTTCATGGCTCTTGGTTTTTCTTAGTCCTATGGCGAAAAAAATCGGAAATTTCGGGTCACTATGGTTTTTCGATTATATCTCCCGTTCTATCGGTCGTATTGCAAAAACTCGGTCAATTTCGTGTTTAGCGTAAGAAAACACATCGAATAGATTCTTGCGAGAGCTCGAAAGATTGGTAATTCAGTGTTTTTCATGTATCTCGGTTTCTCTGGGTCCTATGGCGGAAAAAAAATGAAAATTTCGGATCACTATGGTTTTTCGATCATATCTCCCGTTCTATCGGTCGTATCGCTAAAACTCGGTCGGTTTCATGTTCAGCGTGAGAAAACACATCGAATAGAGTCTTGCGGGAGCTCGGAAGGATGGTAATTCAGTGTTTTTCATGTATCTCGGTTTCTCCGGGTCCTATGACGAAAAAAAATGAAAATTTCGGATCACAATGGTTTTTTGATCATATCTCCCGTTCTATCGGTCGTATCGCTAAAACTCGGTCAGTTTCGTGTTCAGCGTGAAAAAACACATTAAATAGAGCCTTGCGGGAGCTCGAAAGATTGGGATTTTAGTGTTTTTCATGGCTCTTAGTTTTTCTTAGTCCTATGGCAAAAAAAATCGGAAATTTCGGGTCACTATAGTTTTTCGATTATATCTCCCGTTCTAGAGGTCGTATTGCAAAAACTCGGTCAATTTCGTGTTAAGCATGAAAAAACACATCGAATAGATCCTTGCGGGAGATCGAAAGATTGGTAATTCAGTGTTTTTCATGTATCTCGGTTTCTCTGGGTCCTATGGCGAAAAAAAAATGAAAATTTCGGATCACTATGGTTTTTCGATCATATCCCCCGTTCTATCGGTCGTATAGCTGAAACTAGGTCAGTTTCGTGTTCAGCGTGAAAAAACACATCGAATAGAATCTTGCGGGAGCTCAAAAGATTGGTAATTCAGTGTTTTTCACGTATCTCGGTTTCTCCGGGTCCTACAGCGAAAAAAAAAAAAATTTCGGATCACTATGGTTTTTCGATCATATCTCCCGTTCTATCGGTCGTATAGCTGAAACTAGGTCAGTTTCGTGTTCAGCGTGAAAAAACACATTGAATAGAGTCTTGCGGGAGCTCGGAAGATTGGGATTTTAGTGTTTTTCATGACTCTTGGTTTTTCTTAGTCCTATGGCGAAAAAAATCGGAAATTTCGGGTCACCATGGTTTTTCGATTATATCTCCCGTTCTATCGGTCGTATTGCAAAAACTCCGTTAATTTTGTGTTAAGCGTGAAAAAACACATCGAATAGATCCTTGCGGGAGATCGAAAGATTGGTAATTCAGTGTTTTTCATGTATCTCGGTTTCTCTGGGTCCTATGGCGAAAAAAAAATGAAAATTTCGGATCACTATGGTTTTTCGATCATATCTCCCGTTCTATCGGTCGTATAGCTGAAACTAGGTCAGTTTCGTGTTCAGCGTGAAAAAACACATTAAATAGAGTCTTACGGGAGCTCGAAAGATTGGAATTTTAGTGTTTTTCATGGCTCTTGGTTTTTCTTAGTCCTATGGCGAAAAAAATCGGAAATTTCGGGTCACTATAGTTTTTCGATTATATCTCCCGTTCTAGAGGTCGTATTGCAAAAACTCGGTCAATTTCGTGTTAAGCGTGAAAAAACACATCGAATAGATCCTTGCGGGAGATCGAAAGATTGGTAATTCAGTGTTTTTCATGTATCTCGGTTTCTCTGGGTCCTATGGCGAAAAAAAAATGAAAATTTCGGATCACTATGGTTTTTCGATCGTATCTCCCGTTCTATCGGTCGTATCGCTAAAACTCGGTCAATTTCGTGTTAAGCGTGAAAAAACACATCGAATAGATCCTTGCGGAAGATCGAAAGATTGGTAATTCAGTGTTTTTCATGTATCTCGGTTTCTCTGGGTCCTATGGCGAAAAAAAAATGAAAATTTCGGATCACTATGGTTTTTCGATCATATCTCCCGTTCTATCGGTCGTATAGCTGAAACTAGGTCAGTTTCGTGTTCAGCGTGAAAAAACACATTAAATAGAGTCTTGCGGGAGCTCGAAAGATTGGAATTTTAGTGTTTTTCATGGCTCTTGGTTTTTCTTAGTCCTATGGCGAAAAAAATCGGAAATTTCGGGTCACTATAGTTTTTCGATTATATCTCCCGTTCTAGAGGTCGTATTGCAAAAACTCGGTCAATTTCGTGTTAAGCGTGAAAAAACACATCGAATAGATCCTTGCGGGAGATCGAAAGATTGGTAATTCAGTGTTTTTCATGTATCTCGGTTTCTCTGGGTCCTATGGCGAAAAAAAAATGAAAATTTCGGATCACTATGGTTTTTCGATCGTATCTCCCGTTCTATCGGTCGTATCGCTAAAACTCGGTCAATTTCGTGTTAAGCGTGAAAAAACACATCGAATAGATCCTTGCGGAAGATCGAAAGATTGGTAATTCAGTGTTTTTCATGTATCTCGGTTTCTCTGGGTCCTATGGCGAAAAAAAAATGAAAATTTCGGATCACTATGGTTTTTCGATCATATCTCCCGTTCTATCGGTCGTATAGCTGAAACTAGGTCAGTTTCGTGTTCAGCGTGAAAAAACACATCGAATAGAATCTTGCGGGAGCTCAAAAGATTGGTAATTCAGTGTTTTTCACGTATCTCGGTTTCTCCGGGTCCTACGGCGAAAAAAAAAAAAAATTTCGGATCACTATGGTTTTTCGATCATATCTCCCGTTCTATCGGTCGTATAGCTGAAACTAGGTGAGTTTCGTGTTCAGCGTGAAAAAACACATCGAATAGAATCTTGCGGGAGCTCAAAAGATTGGTAATTCAGTGTTTTTCACGTATCTCGGTTTCTCCGGGTCCTACGGCGAAAAAAAAAAAAATTTCGGATCACTATGGTTTTTCGATCATATCTCCCGTTCTATCGGTCGTATAGCTGAAACTAGGTCAGTTTCGTGTTCAGCGTGAAAAAACACATTGAATAGAGTCTTGCGGGAGCTCGGAAGATTGGGATTTTAGTGTTTTTCATGACTCTTGGTTTTTCTTAGTCCTATGGCGAAAAAAATCGGAAATTTCGGGTCACTATGGTTTTTCGATTATATCTCCCGTTCTATCGGTCGTATTGCAAAAACTCCGTTAATTTTGTGTTAAGCGTGAAAAAACACATCGAATAGATCCTTGCGGGAGATCGAAAGATTGGTAATTCAGTGTTTTTCATGTATCTCGGTTTCTCTGGGTCCTATGGCGAAAAAAAAATGAAAATTTCGGATCACTATGGTTTTTCGATCATATCTCCCGTTCTATCGGTCGTATAGCTGAAACTAGGTCAGTTTCGTGTTCAGCGTGAAAAAACACATTAAATAGAGTCTTGCGGGAGCTCGAAAGATTGGAATTTTAGTGTTTTTCATGGCTCTTGGGTTTTCTTAGTCCTGTGGCGAAAAAAATCGGAAATTTCGGGTCACTATAGTTTTTCGATTATATCTCCCGTTCTAGAGGTCGTATTGCAAAAACTCGGTCAATTTCGTGTTAAGCGTGAAAAAACACATCGAATAGATCCTTGCGGGAGATCGAAAGATTGGTAATTCAGTGTTTTTCATGTATCTCGGTTTCTCTGGGTCCTATGGCGAAAAAAAAATGAAAATTTCGGATCACTATGGTTTTTCGATCGTATCTCCCGTTCTATCGGTCGTATCGCTAAAACTCGGTCAGTTTCGTGTTCAGCGTGAAAAAACACATTCAATAGAGTCTTGCGGGAGCTCGAAAGATTGGGATTTTAGTGTTTTTCACGTATCTCGGTTTCTCTGTGTCCTATGGCGAAAAAAAAATGAAAATTTCGGATCACTATGGTTTTTCGATCATATCTCCCGTTCTATCGGTCGTATTGCAAAAACTCGGTCAATTTCGTGTTCAGCGTGAAAAAACACATCGAATAGAATCTTGCGGGAGCTCAAAAGATTGGTAATTCAGTGTTTTCCACGTATCTCGGTTTCTCCGGGTCCTACGGCGAAAAAAAAATGAAAATTTCGGATCACTATGGTTTTTCGATCGTATCTCCCGTTCTATCGGTCGTATCGCTAAAACTCGGTCAGTTTCGTGTTCAGCGTGAAAAAACACATTCAATAGAGTCTTGCGGGAGCTCAAAAGATTGGGATTTTAGTGTTTTTCACGTATCTCGGTTTCTCTGGGTCCTATGGCGAAAAAAAAATGAAAATTTCGGATCACTATGGTTTTTCGATCATATCTCCCGTTCTATCGGTCGTATCGCTAAAACTAGGTCAATTTCGTGTTCAGCGTGAAAAAACACATCGAATAGAGCCTTGCGGGAGCTCGAAATATTGGTAATTTAGTGTTTTTCATGCATCTCGGTTTCTCCGGGTCCTATGGCGAAAAAAAATGAAAATTTCGGATCACTACAGGTTTCCGATCATATCTCCCGTTCTATCGGTCGTATCGCGAAAACTCGGTCGGTTTCATGTTCAGCGCGAGAAAACACATCGGATAGAGCCTTGCGGGAGCTGGAAAGTTTGGTAATTCAGTGTTTTTCATGTATCTCGGTTTCTCCGGGTCCTATGACGAAAAAAAATGAAAATTTCGGATCACAATGGTTTTTTGATCATATCTCCCGTTCTATCGGTCGTATAGCTGAAACTAGGTCAGTTTCGTGTTCAGCGTGAAAAAACACATCGAATAGAATCTTGCGGGAGCTCAAAAGATTGGTAATTCAGTGTTTTTCACGTATCTCGGTTTCTCCGGGTCCTACGGCGAAAAAAAAAAAAATTTCGGATCACTATGGCTTTCCGATCATATCTCCCGTTCTATTGCTCGTAGCGCTAAAACTCGGCCGGTTCCGTGTTCAGCGTGAAAAAACACATCGAATAGATCCTTGCGGGAGATCGAAAGATTGGTAATTCAGTGTTTTTCATGCATCTCGGTTTCTCCGAGTCCTATGGCGAACAAAAATGAAAATTTCGGATCACTGTGGGTTTCCGATCATATCTCCCGTTCTTTCGGTCGTATCGCTAAAACTCGGTCGGTTTCATGTTCAGCGTGGGAAAACACATCAAATAGAGTCTTGCGGGAGCTCGAAAGATTGGTAATTCAGTGTTTTTCATGTATCTCGGTTTCTCTGGGTCCTATGGCGGAAAAAAAAAAAATTTCGGATCACTATGGTTTTTCGATCATATCTCCCGTTCTATTGGTCGTATCGCTAAAACTCGGCCGGTTCCGTGTTCAGCGTGAAAAAACACATCGAATAGATCCTTGCGGGAAATCGAAAGATTGGTAATTCAGTGTTTTTCATGCATCTCGGTTTCTCCGGGTCCTATGGCGAAAAAAAATGAAAATTTCGGATCACTATGGGTTTCCGATCATATCTCCCGTTCTATTGGTCGTATCGCTAAAACTCGGCCGGTTCCGTGTTCAGCGTGGAAAAACACATTCAATAGAGTCTTGCGGGAGCTCGAAAGACTGGGATTTTAGTGTTTTTCATGGCTCTTGGTTTTTCTTAGTCCTATGGCGAAAAAAATCGGAAATTTCGGGTCACTACCCGTGTGGAAATTGCGCCCAGGAATCTACCAGGCCCTGACTAGTTTCCCTGGGTTCTGGCCAGCATTCTGCATGGTAAGCTAGATAGCCCCCGACGCCATGTGTAATTTCTGGCTGCCCAGTTTTTGCCCAGTATACCTGATCGAGGCCTAACCAGCGTTCCGATTTTGAATCCCGGAAAACTGCGTAGACGCTGGACATTGCCAGCACAATCGGCACTGATAAAGGAGGGATAGGGTGGATGATTCTCTAATGGTATTAAATAAATGGAAACCTCGGTAATATAATAATATAAAACTCGATAATTTATTTTTCATAAAATATATAAAAATATAAATATATCCATCAGGCTGTCCCTCAAAATGGTCATTTTGGATTTTTTGCACTCATCCTCTAGAAACATTCAAGGTATATAAAAAACATGTGGACGGTTCTCCATACCACTCGTCGCAGTCATTGTCGTCTACGGTCACTTATTGTAATTCATCACTGTCACTCATCGCGTTTTCATTTTTGATAGCCGTGTCAACCCACATATTATATCGCGCACGTCTTCTTGATACTTCTACGACACTTTTTTCTAAAGCGCGGTGTTTTCGGACCCGTTCTACATTAACCTCTTTTTTCTTAGCGTCATTCCGTGTTGTTATCAAACTGTCACTCTCTACAGAGCTAGGTTATGGAAGTTCAGTTCAGTCGAGGAACGCCAGCGCCATACAGCGGTGACACGTGTTAACAGTCCGAAGCCGTGTACAGCATGATCGCCGCTCTTGTCCCAAAAAGACGAGAGATGGCGTCATCATCTATCGATGTATGCTAACTAGATACTGCATAGCCTCCCTACGGTTGGCATAGAATAAAATGACTGGCCAGCGCGCACATAGACAGGCACGTATACATGCACCGTGGCTAGCTTCTATTCAGCTGCTTCACAGAGAAACCTATAGCGGAAAACTAGCCAGGTGCTGTATTCAAACTAGGGAATCAGTACCGAATTTCTACACGGGTATGGTTTTTCGATTATATCTCCCGTTCTATCGGTCGTATTGCAAAAACTCGGTCAATTTCGTGTTTAGCGTAAGAAAACACATCGAATAGATTCTTGCGAGAGCTCGAAAGATTGGTAATTCAGTGTTTTTCATGTATCTCGGTTTCTCTGGGTCCTATGGCGAAAAAAAAATGAAAATTTCGGATCACTATGGTTTTTCGATCATATCTCCCGTTCTATCGGTCGTATCGCTAAAACTCGGTCGGTTTCATGTTCAGCGTGAGAAAACACATCGAATAGAGTCTTGCGGGAGCTCGGAAGATTGGTAATTCAGTGTTTTTCATGTATCTCGGTTTTTCCGGGTCCTATGACGAAAAAAAATGAAAATTTCGGATCACAATGGTTTTTTGATCATATCTCCCGTTCTATCGGTCGTATCGCTAAAACTCGGTCAGTTTCGTGTTCAGCGTGAAAAAACACATTAAATAGAGCCTTGCGGGAGCTCAAAAGATTGGGATTTTAGTGTTTTTCATGGCTCTTAGTTTTTCTTAGTCCTATGGCAAAAAAAATCGGAAATTTCGGGTCACTATAGTTTTTCGATTATATCTCCCGTTCTAGAGGTCGTATTGCAAAAACTCGGTCAATTTCGTGTTAAGCATGAAAAAACACATCGAATAGATCCTTGCGGGAGATCGAAAGATTGGTAATTCAGTGTTTTTCATGTATCTCGGTTTCTCTGGGTCCTATGGCGAAAAAAAAATGAAAATTTCGGATCACTATGGTTTTTCGATCATATCCCCCGTTCTATCGGTCGTATATCTGAAACTAGGTCAATTTCGTGTTCAGCGTGAAAAAACACATCGAATAGAGCCTTGCGGGAGCTCGAAATATTGGTAATTTAGTGTTTTTCATGCATCTCGGTTTCTCCGGGTCCTATGGCGAAAAAAAATGAAAATTTCGGATCACTACAGGTTTCCGATCATATCTCCCGTTCTATCGGTCGTATCGCGAAAACTCGTTCGGTTTCATGTTCAGCGCGAGAAAACACATCGGATAGAGCCTTGCGGGAGCTGGAAAGTTTGGTAATTCAGTGTTTTTCATGTATCTCGGTTTCTCCGGGTCCTATGACGAAAAAAAATGAAAATTTCGGATCACAATGGTTTTTTGATCATATCTCCCGTTCTATCGGTCGTATAGCTGAAACTAGGTCAGTTTCGTGTTCAGCGTGAAAAAACACATCGAATAGAATCTTGCGGGAGCTCAAAAGATTGGTAATTCAGTGTTTTTCACGTATCTCGGTTTCTCCGGGTCCTACGGCGAAAAAAAAAAAAATTTCGGATCACTATGGCTTTCCGATCATATCTCCCGTTCTATTGCTCGTAGCGCTAAAACTCGGCCGGTTCCGTGTTCAGCGTGAAAAAACACATCGAATAGATCCTTGCGGGAGATCGAAAGATTGGTAATTCAGTGTTTTTCATGCATCTCGGTTTCTCCGAGTCCTATGGCGAACAAAAATGAAAATTTCGGATCACTGTGGGTTTCCGATCATATCTCCCGTTCTTTCGGTCGTATCGCTAAAACTCGGTCGGTTTCATGTTCAGCGTGGGAAAACACATCAAATAGAGTCTTGCGGGAGCTCGAAAGATTGGTAATTCAGTGTTTTTCATGTATCTCGGTTTCTCTGGGTCCTATGGCGGAAAAAAAAAAAATTTCGGATCACTATGGTTTTTCGATCATATCTCCCGTTCTATTGGTCGTATCGCTAAAACTCGGCCGGTTCCGTGTTCAGCGTGAAAAAACACATCGAATAGATCCTTGCGGGAAATCGAAAGATTGGTAATTCAGTGTTTTTCATGCATCTCGGTTTCTCCGGGTCCTATGGCGAAAAAAAATGAAAATTTCGGATCACTATGGGTTTCCGATCATATCTCCCGTTCTATTGGTCGTATCGCTAAAACTCGGCCGGTTCCGTGTTCAGCGTGGAAAAACACATTCAATAGAGTCTTGCGGGAGCTCGAAAGACTGGGATTTTAGTGTTTTTCATGGCTCTTGGTTTTTCTTAGTCCTATGGCGAAAAAAATCGGAAATTTCGGGTCACTATGGTTTTTCGATTATATCTCCCGTTCTATCGGTCGTATTGCAAAAACTCGGTCAATTTCGTGTTTAGCGTAAGAAAACACATCGAATAGATTCTTGCGAGAGCTCGAAAGATTGGTAATTCAGTGTTTTTCATGTATCTCGGTTTCTCTGGGTCCTATGGCGGAAAAAAAATGAAAATTTCGGATCACTATGGTTTTTCGATCATATCTCCCGTTCTATCGGTCGTATCGCTAAAACTCGGTCGGTTTCATGTTCAGCGTGAGAAAACACATCGAATAGAGTCTTGCGGGAGCTCGGAAGATTGGTAATTCAGTGTTTTTCATGTATCTCGGTTTCTCCGGGTCCTATGACGAAAAAAAATGAAAATTTCGGATCACAATGGTTTTTTGATCATATCTCCCGTTCTATCGGTCGTATCGCTAAAACTCGGTCAGTTTCGTGTTCAGCGTGAAAAAACACATTAAATAGAGCCTTGCGGGAGCTCGAAAGATTGGGATTTTAGTGTTTTTCATGGCTCTTAGTTTTTCTTAGTCCCATGGCAAAAAAAATCGGAAATTTCGGGTCACTATAGTTTTTCGATTATATCTCCCGTTCTAGAGGTCGTATTGCAAAAACTCGTTCAATTTCGTGTTAAGCATGAAAAAACACATCGAATAGATCCTTGCGGGAGATCGAAAGATTGGTAATTCAGTGTTTTTCATGTATCTCGGTTTCTCTGGGTCCTATGGCGAAAAAAAAATGAAAATTTCGGATCACTATGGTTTTTCGATCATATCCCCCGTTCTATCGGTCGTATAGCTGAAACTAGGTCAGTTTCGTGTTCAGCGTGAAAAAACACATCGAATAGAATCTTGCGGGAGCTCAAAAGATTGGTAATTCAGTGTTTTTCACGTATCTCGGTTTCTCCGGGTCCTACGGCGAAAAAAAAAAAAATTTCGGATCACTATGGTTTTTCGATCATATCTCCCGTTCTATCGGTCGTATAGCTGAAACTAGGTCAGTTTCGTGTTCAGCGTGAAAAAACACATTGAATAGAGTCTTGCGGGAGCTCGGAAGATTGGGATTTTAGTGTTTTTCATGACTCTTGGTTTTTCTTAGTCCTATGGCGAAAAAAATCGGAAATTTCGGGTCACCATGGTTTTTCGATTATATCTCCCGTTCTATCGGTCGTATTGCAAAAACTCCGTTAATTTTGTGTTAAGCGTGAAAAAACACATCGAATAGATCCTTGCGGGAGATCGAAAGATTGGTAATTCAGTGTTTTTCATGTATCTCGGTTTCTCTGGGTCCTATGGCGAAAAAAAAATGAAAATTTCGGATCACTATGGTTTTTCGATCATATCTCCCGTTCTATCGGTCGTATAGCTGAAACTAGGTCAGTTTCGTGTTCAGCGTGAAAAAACACATTAAATAGAGCCTTGCGGGAGCTCGAAAGATTGGGATTTTAGTGTTTTTCATGGCTCTTAGTTTTTCTTAGTCCTATGGAAAAAAAATCGGAAATTTCGGGTCACTATAGTTTTTCGATTATATCTCCCGTTCTAGAGGTCGTATTGCAAAAACTCGGTCAATTTCGTGTTAAGCATGAAAAAACACATCGAATAGATCCTTGCGGGAGATCGAAAGATTGGTAATTCAGTGTTTTTCATGTATCTCGGTTTCTCTGGGTCCTATGGCGAAAAAAAAATGAAAATTTCGGATCACTATGGTTTTTCGATCATATCCCCCGTTCTATCGGTCGTATAGCTGAAACTAGGTCAATTTCGTGTTCAGCGTGAAAAAACACATCGAATAGAGCCTTGCGGGAGCTCGAAATATTGGTAATTTAGTGTTTTTCATGCATCTCGGTTTCTCCGGGTCCTATGGCGAAAAAAAATGAAAATTTCGGATCACTACAGGTTTCCGATCATATCTCCCGTTCTATCGGTCGTATCGCGAAAACTCGGTCGGTTTCATGTTCAGCGCGAGAAAACACATCGGATAGAGCCTTGCGGGAGCTGGAAAGTTTGGTAATTCAGTGTTTTTCATGTATCTCGGTTTCTCCGGGTCCTATGACGAAAAAAAATGAAAATTTCGGATCACAATGGTTTTTTGATCATATCTCCCGTTCTATCGGTCGTATAGCTGAAACTAGGTCAGTTTCGTGTTCAGCGTGAAAAAACACATCGAATAGAATCTTGCGGGAGCTCAAAAGATTGGTAATTCAGTGTTTTTCACGTATCTCGGTTTCTCCGGGTCCTACGGCGAAAAAAAAAAAAATTTCGGATCACTATGGCTTTCCGATCATATCTCCCGTTCTATTGCTCGTAGCGCTAAAACTCGGCCGGTTCCGTGTTCAGCGTGAAAAAACACATCGAATAGATCCTTGCGGGAGATCGAAAGATTGGTAATTCAGTGTTTTTCATGCATCTCGGTTTCTCCGAGTCCTATGGCGAACAAAAATGAAAATTTCGGATCACTGTGGGTTTCCGATCATATCTCCCGTTCTTTCGGTCGTATCGCTAAAACTCGGTCGGTTTCATGTTCAGCGTGGGAAAACACATCAAATAGAGTCTTGCGGGAGCTCGAAAGATTGGTAATTCAGTGTTTTTCATGTATCTCGGTTTCTCTGGGTCCTATGGCGGAAAAAAAAAAAATTTCGGATCACTATGGTTTTTCGATCATATCTCCCGTTCTATTGGTCGTATCGCTAAAACTCGGCCGGTTCCGTGTTCAGCGTGAAAAAACACATCGAATAGATCCTTGCGGGAGATCGAAAGATTGGTAATTCAGTGTTTTTCATGTATCTCGGTTTCTCTGGGTCCTATGGCGAAAAAAAAATGAAAATTTCGGATCACTATGGTTTTTCGATCATATCCCCCGTTCTATCGGTCGTATAGCTGAAACTAGGTCAATTTCGTGTTCAGCGTGAAAAAACACATCGAATAGAGCCTTGCGGGAGCTCGAAATATTGGTAATTTAGTGTTTTTCATGCATCTCGGTTTCTCCGGGTCCTATGGCGAAAAAAAATGAAAATTTCGGATCACTACAGGTTTCCGATCATATCTCCCGTTCTATCGGTCGTATCGCGAAAACTCGGTCGGTTTCATGTTCAGCGCGAGAAAACACATCGGATAGAGCCTTGCGGGAGCTGGAAAGTTTGGTAATTCAGTGTTTTTCATGTATCTCGGTTTCTCCGGGTCCTATGACGAAAAAAAATGAAAATTTCGGATCACAATGGTTTTTTGATCATATCTCCCGTTCTATCGGTCGTATAGCTGAAACTAGGTCAGTTTCGTGTTCAGCGTGAAAAAACACATCGAATAGAATCTTGCGGGAGCTCAAAAGATTGGTAATTCAGTGTTTTTCACGTATCTCGGTTTCTCCGGGTCCTACGGCGAAAAAAAAAAAAATTTCGGATCACTATGGCTTTCCGATCATATCTCCCGTTCTATTGCTCGTAGCGCTAAAACTCGGCCGGTTCCGTGTTCAGCGTGAAAAAACACATCGAATAGATCCTTGCGGGAGATCGAAAGATTGGTAATTCAGTGTTTTTCATGCATCTCGGTTTCTCCGAGTCCTATGGCGAACAAAAATGAAAATTTCGGATCACTGTGGGTTTCCGATCATATCTCCCGTTCTTTCGGTCGTATCGCTAAAACTCGGTCGGTTTCATGTTCAGCGTGGGAAAACACATCAAATAGAGTCTTGCGGGAGCTCGAAAGATTGGTAATTCAGTGTTTTTCATGTATCTCGGTTTCTCTGGGTCCTATGGCGGAAAAAAAAAAAATTTCGGATCACTATGGTTTTTCGATCATATCTCCCGTTCTATTGGTCGTATCGCTAAAACTCGGCCGGTTCCGTGTTCAGCGTGAAAAAACACATCGAATAGATCCTTGCGGGAAATCGAAAGATTGGTAATTCAGTGTTTTTCATGCATCTCGGTTTCTCCGGGTCCTATGGCGAAAAAAAATGAAAATTTCGGATCACTATGGGTTTCCGATCATATCTCCCGTTCTATTGGTCGTATCGCTGAAACTCGGCCGGTTCCGTGTTCAGCGTGGAAAAACACATTCAATAGAGTCTTGCGGGAGCTCGAAAGACTGGGATTTTAGTGTTTTTCATGGCTCTTGGTTTTTCTTAGTCCTATGGCGAAAAAAATCGGAAATTTCGGGTCACTATGGTTTTTCGATTATATCTCCCGTTCTATCGGTCGTATTGCAAAAACTCGGTCAATTTCGTGTTTAGCGTAAGAAAACACATCGAATAGATTCTTGCGAGAGCTCGAAAGATTGGTAATTCAGTGTTTTTCATGTATCTCGGTTTCTCTGGGTCCTATGGCGGAAAAAAAATGAAAATTTCGGATCACTATGGTTTTTCGATCATATCTCCCGTTCTATCGGTCGTATCGCTAAAACTCGGTCGGTTTCATGTTCAGCGTGAGAAAACACATCGAATAGAGTCTTGCGGGAGCTCGGAAGATTGGTAATTCAGTGTTTTTCATGTATCTCGGTTTCTCCGGGTCCTATGACGAAAAAAAATGAAAATTTCGGATCACAATGGTTTTTTGATCATATCTCCCGTTCTATCGGTCGTATCGCTAAAACTCGGTCAGTTTCGTGTTCAGCGTGAAAAAACACATTAAATAGAGCCTTGCGGGAGCTCGAAAGATTGGGATTTTAGTGTTTTTCATGGCTCTTAGTTTTTCTTAGTCCTATGGCAAAAAAAATCGGAAATTTCGGGTCACTATAGTTTTTCGATTATATCTCCCGTTCTAGAGGTCGTATTGCAAAAACTCGGTCAATTTCGTGTTAAGCATGAAAAAACACATCGAATAGATCCTTGCGGGAGATCGAAAGATTGGTAATTCAGTGTTTTTCATGTATCTCGGTTTCTCTGGGTCCTATGGCGAAAAAAGATGAAAATTTCGGATCACTATGGTTTTTCGATCATATCCCCCGTTCTATCGGTCGTATAGCTGAAACTAGGTCAGTTTCGTGTTCAGCGTGAAAAAACACATCGAATAGAATCTTGCGGGAGCTCAAAAGATTGGTAATTCAGTGTTTTTCACGTATCTCGGTTTCTCCGGGTCCTACGGCGAAAAAAAAAAAAATTTCGGATCACTATGGTTTTTCGATCATATCTCCCGTTCTATCGGTCGTATAGCTGAAACTAGGTCAGTTTCGTGTTCAGCGTGAAAAAACACATTGAATAGAGTCTTGCGGGAGCTCGGAAGATTGGGATTTTAGTGTTTTTCATGACTCTTGGTTTTTCTTAGTCCTATGGCGAAAAAAATCGGAAATTTCGGGTCACCATGGTTTTTCGATTATATCTCCCGTTCTATCGGTCGTATTGCAAAAACTCCGTTAATTTTGTGTTAAGCGTGAAAAAACACATCGAATAGATCCTTGCGGGAGATCGAAAGATTGGTAATTCAGTGTTTTTCATGTATCTCGGTTTCTCTGGGTCCTATGGCGAAAAAAAAATGAAAATTTCGGATCACTATGGTTTTTCGATCATATCTCCCGTTCTATCGGTCGTATAGCTGAAACTAGGTCAGTTTCGTGTTCAGCGTGAAAAAACACATTAAATAGAGTCTTGCGGGAGCTCGAAAGATTGGAATTTTAGTGTTTTTCATGGCTCTTGGTTTTTCTTAGTCCTATGGCGAAAAAAATCGGAAATTTCGGGTCACTATAGTTTTTCGATTATATCTCCCGTTCTAGAGGTCGTATTGCAAAAACTCGGTCAATTTCGTGTTAAGCGTGAAAAAACACATCGAATAGATCCTTGCGGGAGATCGAAAGATTGGTAATTCAGTGTTTTTCATGTATCTCGGTTTCTCTGGGTCCTATGGCGAAAAAAAAATGAAAATTTCGGATCACTATGGTTTTTCGATCGTATCTCCCGTTCTATCGGTCGTATCGCTAAAACTCGGTCAATTTCGTGTTAAGCGTGAAAAAACACATCGAATAGATCCTTGCGGAAGATCGAAAGATTGGTAATTCAGTGTTTTTCATGTATCTCGGTTTCTCTGGGTCCTATGGCGAAAAAAAAATGAAAATTTCGGATCACTATGGTTTTTCGATCATATCTCCCGTTCTATCGGTCGTATAGCTGAAACTAGGTCAGTTTCGTGTTCAGCGTGAAAAAACACATCGAATAGAATCTTGCGGGAGCTCAAAAGATTGGTAATTCAGTGTTTTTCACGTATCTCGGTTTCTCCGGGTCCTACGGCGAAAAAAAAAAAAAAATTCGGATCACTATGGTTTTTCGATCATATCTCCCGTTCTATCGGTCGTATAGCTGAAACTAGGTGAGTTTCGTGTTCAGCGTGAAAAAACACATCGAATAGAATCTTGCGGGAGCTCAAAAGATTGGTAATCAGTGTTTTTCACGTATCTCGGTTTCTCCGGGTCCTACGGCGAAAAAAAAAAAAAATTTCGGATCACTATGGTTTTTCGATCATATCTCCCGTTCTATCGGTCGTATAGCTGAAACTAGGTCAGTTTCGTGTTCAGCGTGAAAAAACACATTGAATAGAGTCTTGCGGGAGCTCGGAAGATTGGGATTTTAGTGTTTTTCATGACTCTTGGTTTTTCTTAGTCCTATGGCGAAAAAAATCGGAAATTTCGGGTCACTATGGTTTTTCGATTATATCTCCCGTTCTATCGGTCGTATTGCAAAAACTCCGTTAATTTTGTGTTAAGCGTGAAAAAACACATCGAATAGATCCTTGCGGGAGATCGAAAGATTGGTAATTCAGTGTTTTTCATGTATCTCGGTTTCTCTGGGTCCTATGGCGAAAAAAAAATGAAAATTTCGGATCACTATGGTTTTTCGATCATACCTCCCGTTCTATCGGTCGTATAGCTGAAACTAGGTCAGTTTCGTGTTCAGCGTGAAAAAACACATTAAATAGAGTCTTGCGGGAGCTCGAAAGATTGGAATTTTAGTGTTTTTCATGGCTCTTGGGTTTTCTTAGTCCTGTGGCGAAAAAAATCGGAAATTTCGGGTCACTATAGTTTTTCGATTATATCTCCCGTTCTAGAGGTCGTATTGCAAAAACTCGGTCAATTTCGTGTTAAGCGTGAAAAAACACATCGAATAGATCCTTGCGGGAGATCGAAAGATTGGTAATTCAGTGTTTTTCATGTATCTCGGTTTCTCTGGGTCCTATGGCGAAAAAAAAATGAAAATTTCGGATCACTATGGTTTTTCGATCGTATCTCCCGTTCTATCGGTCGTATCGCTAAAACTCGGTCAGTTTCGTGTTCAGCGTGAAAAAACACATTCAATAGAGTCTTGCGGGAGCTCGAAAGATTGGGATTTTAGTGTTTTTCACGTATCTCGGTTTCTCTGTGTCCTATGGCGAAAAAAAAATGAAAATTTCGGATCACTATGGTTTTTCGATCATATCTCCCGTTCTATCGGTCGTATTGCAAAAACTCGGTCAATTTCGCGTTCAGCGTGAAAAAACACATCGAATAGAATCTTGCGGGAGCTCAAAAGATTGGTAATTCAGTGTTTTTCACGTATCTCGGTTTCTCCGGGTCCTACGGCGAAAAAAAAATGAAAATTTCGGATCACTATGGTTTTTCGATCGTATCTCCCGTTCTATCGGTCGTATCGCTAAAACTCGGTCAGTTTCGTGTTCAGCGTGAAAAAACACATTCAATAGAGTCTTGCGGGAGCTCAAAAGATTGGGATTTTAGTGTTTTTCACGTATCTCGGTTTCTCTGGGTCCTATGGCGAAAAAAAAATGAAAATTTCGGATCACTATGGTTTTTCGATCATATCTCCCGTTCTATCGGTCGTATCGCTAAAACTCGGTCGGTTTCATGTTCAGCGTGAGAAAACACATCGGATAGAGCCTTGCGGGAGCTCGAAAGTTTGGTAATTCAGTGTTTTTCATGTTTCTCGGTTTCTCCGGGTCCTATGACGAAAAAAAATGAAAATTTCGGATCACAATGGTTTTTTGATCATATCTCCCGTTCTATCGGTCGTATAGCTGAAACTAGGTCAATTTCGTGTTCAGCGTGAAAAAACACATCGAATAGAGCCTTGCGGGAGCTCGAAATATTGGTAATTTAGTGTTTTTCATGCATCTCGGTTTCTCCGGGTCCTATGGCGAAAAAAAATGAAAATTTCGGATCACTACAGGTTTCCGATCATATCTCCCGTTCTATCGGTCGTATCGCGAAAACTCGGTCGGTTTCATGTTCAGCGCGAGAAAACACATCGGATAGAGCCTTGCGGGAGCTAGAAAGTTTGGTAATTCAGTGTTTTTCATGTATCTCGGTTTCTCCGGGTCCTATGACGAAAAAAAATGAAAATTTCGGATCACAATGGTTTTTTGATCATATCTCCCGTTCTATCGGTCGTATAGCTGAAACTAGGTCAGTTTCGTGTTCAGCGTGAAAAAACACATCGAATAGAATCTTGCGGGAGCTCAAAAGATTGGTAATTCAGTGTTTTTCACGTATCTCGGTTTCTCCGGGTCCTACGGCGAAAAAAAAAAAAATTTCGGATCACTATGGCTTTCCGATCATATCTCCCGTTCTATTGCTCGTAGCGCTAAAACTCGGCCGGTTCCGTGTTCAGCGTGAAAAAACACATCGAATAGATCCTTGCGGGAGATCGAAAGATTGGTAATTCAGTGTTTTTCATGCATCTCGGTTTCTCCGAGTCCTATGGCGAACAAAAATGAAAATTTCGGATCACTGTGGGTTTCCGATCATATCTCCCGTTCTTTCGGTCGTATCGCTAAAACTCGGTCGGTTTCATGTTCAGCGTGGGAAAACACATCAAATAGAGTCTTGCGGGAGCTCGAAAGATTGGTAATTCAGTGTTTTTCATGTATCCCGGTTTCTCCGGGTCCTATGACGAAAAAAAATGAAAATTTCGGATCACAATGGTTTTTTGATCATATCTCCCGTTCTATCGGTCGTATAGCTGAAACTAGGTCAGTTTCGTGTTCAGCGTGAAAAAACACATCGAATAGAATCTTGCGGGAGCTCAAAAGATTGGTAATTCAGTGTTTTTCACGTATCTCGGTTTCTCCGGGTCCTACGGCGAAAAAAAAAAAAATTTCGGATCACTATGGCTTTCCGATCATATCTCCCGTTCTATTGGTCGTATCGCTAAAACTCGGCCGGTTCCGTGTTCAGCGTGAAAAAACACATCGAATAGATCCTTGCGGGAGATCAAAAGATTGGTAATTCAGTGTTTTTCATGCATCTCGGTTTCTCCAGGTCCTATGGCGAACAAAAATGAAAATTTCGGATCACTGTGGGTTTCCGATCATATCTCCCGTTCTTTCGGTCGTATCGCTAAAACTCGGTCGGTTTCATGTTCAGCGTGGGAAAACACATCGAATAGAGTCTTGCGGGAGCTCGAAAGATTGGTAATTCAGTGTTTTTCATGTATCCCGATTTCTCCGGGTCCTTTGACGAAAAAATATGAAAATTTCGGATCGAAATGGTTTTTTGATCATATCTCCCGTTCTATCGGTCGTATCGCTAAAACTCGGTCGGTTTCATGTTCAGAGTGAGGAAACACATCGAATAGAGTCTTGCGGGAGCTCGGAAGATTGGTAATTCAGTGTTTTTCATGTATCTCGGTTTCTCCGGGTCCTATGACGAAAAAAAATGAAAATTTCGGATCACAATGGTTTTTTGATCATATCTCCCGTTCTATCGGTCGTATCGCTAAAACTCGGTCAGTTTCGTGTTCAGCGTGAAAAAACACATTAAATAGAGTCTTGCGGGAGCTCGAAAGATTGGGATTTTAGTGTTTTTCATGGCTCTTGGTTTTTCTTAGTCCTATGGCGAAAAAAATCGGAAATTTTGGGTCACTATAGTTTTCCGATTATATCTCCCGTTCTAGAGGTCGTATTGCAAAAACTCGGTCAATTTCGTGTTAAGCGTGAAAAAGCACATCGAATAGATCCTTGCGGGAGATCGAAAGATTGGTAATTCAGTGTTTTTCATGTATCTCGGTTTCTCTGGGTCCTATGGCGAAAAAAAAATGAAAATTTCGGATCACTATGGTTTTTCGATTATATCTCCCGTTCTATCGGTCGTATCGCTAAAACTCGGTCGGTTTCATGTTTAGCGTGAGAAAACACATCGAATAGAGTCTTGCGGGAGCTCGAAAGATTGGTAATTCAGTGTTTTTCATGTATCTCGGTTTCTCCGGGTCCTATGACGAAAAAAAATGAAAATTTCGGATCACAATGGTTTTTTGATCATATCTCCCGTTCTATCGGTCGTATAGCTGAAACTAGGTCAGTTTCGTGTTCAGCGTGAAAAAACACATTGAATTGAGTCTTGCGGGAGCTCGAAAGATTGGGATTTTAGTGTTTTTCATGACTCTTGGTTTGTCTTAGTCCTATGGCGAAAAAAATCGGAAATTTCGGGTCACTATGGTTTTTCGATTATATCTTTCGTTCTATCGGTCGTATTGCAAAAACTCGGTAAATTTCGTGTTAAGCGTGAAAAAACACATCGAACAGATCCTTGCGGGAGATCGAAAGATTGGTATTTCAGTGTTTTTCATGTATCTCGGTTTCTCTGGGTCCTATGGCGAAAAAAAAATTAAAATTTCGGATCACTATGGTTTTTCGATCATATCTCCCGTTCTATCGGTCGTATCGCTAAAACTCGGTCAGTTTCGTGTTCAGCGTGAAAAAACACATTAAATAGAGTCTTGCGGGAGCTCGAAAGATTGGAATTTTAGTGTTTTTCATGGCTCTTGGGTTTTCTTAGTCCTGTGGCGAAAAAAATCGGAAATTTCGGGTCACTATAGTTTTTCGATTATATCTCCCGTTCTAGAGGTCGTATTGCAAAAACTCGGTCAATTTCGTGTTAAGCGTGAAAAAACACATCGAATAGATCCTTGCGGGAGATCGAAGGATTGGTAATTCAGTGTTTTTCATGTATCTCGGTTTCTCTGGGTCCTATGGCGAAAAAAAAATGAAAATTTCGGATCACTATGGTTTTTCGATCGTATCTCCCGTTCTATCGGTCGTATCGCTAAAACTCGGTCAGTTTCGTGTTCAGCGTGAAAAAACACATTCAATAGAGTTTTGCGGGAGCTCGAAAGATTGGGATTTTAGTGTTTTTCACGTATCTCGGTTTCTCTGGGTCCTATGGCGAAAAAAAAATGAAAATTTCGGATCACTATGGTTTTTCGATCATATCTCCCGTTCTATCGGTCGTATCGCTAAAACTCGGTCGGTTTCATGTTCAGCGTGAGAAAACACATCGGATAGAGCCTTGCGGGAGCTCGAAAGTTTGGTAATTCAGTGTTTTTCATGTTTCTCGGTTTCTCCGGGTCCTATGACGAAAAAAAATGAAAATTTCGGATCACAATGGTTTTTTGATCATATCTCCCGTTCTATCGGTCGTATAGCTGAAACTAGGTCAATTTCGTGTTCAGCGTGAAAAAACACATCGAATAGAGCCTTGCGGGAGCTCGAAAGATTGGTAATTCAGTGTTTTTCATGTATCTCGGTTTCTCTGGGTCCTATGGCGAAAAAAAAATGAAAATTTCGGATCACTATGGTTTTTCGATCATATCTCCCGTTCTATCGGTCGTATCGCTAAAACTCGGTCGGTTTCATGTTTAGCGTGAGAAAACACATCGAATAGAGTCTTGCGGGAGCTCGAAAGATTGGTAATTCAGTGTTTTTCATGTATCTCGGTTTCTCCGGGTCCTATGACGAAAAAAAATGAAAATTTCGGATCACAATGGTTTTTTGATCATATCTCCCGTTCTATCGGTCGTATAGCTGAAACTAGGTCAGTTTCGTGTTCAGCGTGAAAAAACACATTGAATTGAGTCTTGCGGGAGCTCGAAAGATTGGGATTTTAGTGTTTTTCATGACTCTTGGTTTGTCTTAGTCCTATGGCGAAAAAAATCGGAAATTTCGGGTCACTATGGTTTTTCGATTATATCTTCCGTTCTATCGGTCGTATTGCAAAAACTCGGTAAATTTCGTGTTAAGCGTGAAAAAACACATCGAACAGATCCTTGCGGGAGATCGAAAGATTGGTATTTCTGTGTTTTTCATGTATCTCGGTTTCTCTGGGTCCTATGGCGAAAAAAAAATTAAAATTTCGGATCACTATGGTTTTTCGATCATATCTCCCGTTCTATGGGTCGTATCGCTAAAACTCGGTCGGTTTCATGTTCAGCGTGAGAAAACACATCGGATAGAGCCTTGCGGGAGCTCGAAAGTTTGGTAATTCAGTGTTTTTCATGTTTCTCGGTTTCTCCGGGTCCTATGACGAAAAAAAATGAAAATTTCGGATCACAATGGTTTTTTGATCATATCTCCCGTTCTATCGGTCGTATAGCTGAAACTAGGTCAATTTCGTGTTCAGCGTGAAAAAACACATCGAATAGAGCCTTGCGGGAGCTCGAAATATAGGTAATTCAGTGTTTTTCATGCATCTCGGTTTCTCCGGGTCCTATGGCGAAAAAAAATGAAAATTTCGGATCACTATGGTTTTTCGATCATATCTCCCGTTCTATCGGTCGTATCGCTAAAACTCGGTCAGTTTCGTGTTCAGCGTGAAAAAACACATTAAATAGAGCCTTGCGGGAGCTCGAAAGATTGGGATTTTAGTGTTTTTTATGGCTCTTGGTTTTTCTTAGTCCTATGGCGAAAAAAATCCGAACTTTCGGGTCACTATGGTTTTTCGATTATATCTCCCGTTCTATCGGTCGTATTGCAAAAACTCGGTCAATTTCGTGTTTAGCGTAAGAAAACACATCGAATAGAGTCTTGCGGGAGCTCGAAAGATTGGTAATTCAGTGTTTTTCATGTATCTCGGTTTCTCTGGGTCCTATGGCGGAAAAAAAATGAAAATTTCGGATCACTATGGTTTTTCGATCATATCTCCCGTTCTATCGGTCGTATCGCTAAAACTCGGTCGGTTTCATGTTCAGCGTGAGAAAACACATCGGATAGAGCCTTGCGGGAGCTCGAAAGTTTGGTAATTCAGTGTTTTTCATGTTTCTCGGTTTCTCCGGGTCCTATGACGAAAAAAAATGAAAATTTCGGATCACAATGGTTTTTTGATCATATCTCCCGTTCTATCGGTCGTATAGCTGAAACTAGGTCAATTTCGTGTTCAGCGTGAAAAAACACATCGAATAGAGCCTTGCGGGAGCTCGAAATATTGGTAATTCAGTGTTTTTCACGTATCTCGGTTTCTCCGGGTCCTACGGCGAAAAAAAAAAAAATTTCGGATCACTATGGCTTTCCGATCATATCTCCCGTTCTATTGGTCGTATCGCTAAAACTCGGCCGGTTCCGTGTTCAGCGTGAAAAAACACATCGAATAGATCCTTGCGGGAGATCAAAAGATTGGTAATTCAGTGTTTTTCATGCATCTCGGTTTCTCCAGGTCCTATGGCGAACAAAAATGAAAATTTCGGATCACTGTGGGTTTCCGATCATATCTCCCGTTCTTTCGGTCGTATCGCTAAAACTCGGTCGGTTTCATGTTCAGCGTGGGAAAACACATCGAATAGAGTCTTGCGGGAGCTCGAAAGATTGGTAATTCAGTGTTTTTCATGTATCCCGATTTCTCCGGGTCCTTTAACGAAAAAATATGAAAATTTCGGATCACAATGGTTTTTTGATCATATCTCCCGTTCTATCGGTCGTATCGCTAAAACTCGGTCGGTTTCATGTTCAGAGTGAGGAAACACATCGAATAGAGTCTTGCGGGAGCTCGGAAGATTGGTAATTCAGTGTTTTTCATGTATCTCGGTTTCTCCGGGTCCTATGACGAAAAAAAATGAAAATTTCGGATCACAATGGTTTTTTGATCATATCTCCCGTTCTATCGGTCGTATCGCTAAAACTCGGTCAGTTTCGTGTTCAGCGTGAAAAAACACATTAAATAGAGCCTTGCGGGAGCTCGAAAGATTGGGATTTTAGTGTTTTTTATGGCTCTTGGTTTTTCTTAGTCCTATGGCGAAAAAAATCGGAAATTTCGGGTCACTATGGTTTTTCGATTATATCTCCCGTTCTATCGGTCGTATTGCAAAAACTCGGTCAATTTCGTGTTTAGCGTAAGAAAACACATCGAATAGAGTCTTGCGGGAGCTCGAAAGATTGGTAATTCAGTGTTTTTCATGTATCTCGGTTTCTCTGGGTCCTATGGCGGAAAAAAAATGAAAATTTCGGATCACTATGGTTTTTCGATCATATCTCCCGTTCTATCGGTCGTATCGCTAAAACTCGGTCGGTTTCATGTTCAGCGTGAGAAAACACATCGGATAGAGCCTTGCGGGAGCTCGGAAGTTTGGTAATTCAGTGTTTTTCATGTTTCTCGGTTTCTCCGGGTCCTATGACGAAAAAAAATGAAAATTTCGGATCACAATGGTTTTTTGATCATATCTCCCGTTCTATCGGTCGTATAGCTGAAACTAGGTCAATTTCGTGTTCAGCGTGAAAAAACACATCGAATAGAGCCTTGCGGGAGCTCGAAATATTGGTAATTCAGTGTTTTTCACGTATCTCGGTTTCTCCGGGTCCTACGGCGAAAAAAAAAAAATTTCGGATCACTATGGCTTTCCGATCATATCTCCCGTTCTATTGGTCGTATCGCTAAAACTCGGCCGGTTCCGTGTTCAGCGTGAAAAAACACATCGAATAGATCCTTGCGGGAGATCAAAAGATTGGTAATTCAGTGTTTTTCATGCATCTCGGTTTCTCCAGGTCCTATGGCGAACAAAAATGAAAATTTCGGATCACTGTGGGTTTCCGATCATATCTCCCGTTCTTTCGGTCGTATCGCTAAAACTCGGTCGGTTTCATGTTCAGCGTGGGAAAACACATCGAATAGAGTCTTGCGGGAGCTCGAAAGATTGGTAATTCAGTGTTTTTCATGTATCCCGATTTCTCCGGGTCCTTTGACGAAAAAATATGAAAATTTCGGATCACAATGGTTTTTTGATCATATCTCCCGTTCTATCGGTCGTATCGCTAAAACTCGGTAAATTTCGTGTTAAGCGTAAAAAAACACATCGAACAAATCCTTGCGGGAGCTCGAAAGATTGGTAATTCAGTGTTTTTCATGTATCTCGGTTTCTCCGGGTCCTATGACGAAAAAAAATGAAAATTTCGGATCACAATGGTTTTTTGATCATATCTCCCGTTCTATCGGTCGTATAGCTGAAACTAGGTCAGTTTCGTGTTCAGCGTGAAAAAACACATCGAATAGAGTCTTGCGGGAGCTCGAAAGATTGGTAATTCAGTGTTTTTCATGTATCCCGATTTCTCCGGGTCCTTTGACGAAAAAATATGAAAATTTCGGATCACAATGGTTTTTTGATCATATCTCCCGTTCTATCGGTCGTATCGCTAAAACTCGGTCGGTTTCATGTTTAGAGTGAGGAAACACATCGAATAGAGTCTTGCGGGAGCTCGGAAGATTGGTAATTCAGTGTTTTTCATGTATCTCGGTTTCTCCGGGTCCTATGACGAAAAAAAATGAAAATTTCGGATCACAATGGTTTTTTGATCATATCTCCCGTTCTATCGGTCGTATCGCTAAAACTCGGTCAGTTTCGTGTTCAGCGTGAAAAAACACATTAAATAGAGTCTTGCGGGAGCTCGAAAGATTGGGATTTTAGTGTTTTTCATGGCTCTTGGTTTTTCTTAGTCCTATGGCGAAAAAAATCGGAAATTTCGGGTCACTATAGTTTTTCGATTATATCTCCCGTTCTAAAGGTCGTATTGCAAAAACTCGGTCAATTTCGTGTTAAGCGTGAAAAAACACATCGAACAGATCCTTGCGGGAGATCGAAAGATTGGTATTTCAGTGTTTTTCATGTATCTCGGTTTCTCTGGGTCCTATGGCGAAAAAAAAATAAAAATTTCGGATCACTATGGTTTTTCGATCATATCTCCCGTTCTATCGGTCGTATCGCTACAACTCGGTCAGTTTCGTGTTCAGCGTGAAAAAACACATTAAATAGAGTCTTGCGGGAGCTCGAAAGATTGGAATTTTAGTGTTTTTCATGGCTCTTGGGTTTTCTTAGTCCTGTGGCGAAAAAAATCGGAAATTTCGGGTCACTATAGTTTTTCGATTATATCTCCCGTTCTAGAGGTCGTATTGCAAAAACTCGGTCAATTTCGTGTTAAGCGTGAAAAAACACATCGAATAGATCCTTGCGGGAGATCGAAGGATTGTGTTCAGAAAACTTCGTAGTTTCGGGGCCTCACGCGTGAGGTCAGCAGCTTTCGGCCGGTCGCTAGCTTGAACCACGCGGTGCGTGAACGAGCTTGCGACTTGACTCAATTATCGACGTTTGATCGCGATCGATTTCCGGGTTCTTCTTCACTTCGGGAATGAGTACGGGACGCTTCGGGTGTCGCTTCGCATTACATCGGCCTCTTCTAGCCTTTTCTTTAACTTGTGAATAAACGGTCACGGGTAACGGTCACATTTCTAAACGTCTCACTTCTACGGTCTTTCTCGGTGTTTATCTTGTGTCTTGAGACGACTTACGCCCGGCTCAACTCTCGGTAAACAACTCGGTTAATTTCGGGACACGGCTCGCTTCAATTATTTCCATTCTTCGGTTCACTTCTATCGCGACGATTTCGGTTTTCGACACGAGTTCGCGATGCTGGTACGACGCCATTGTGCGTCACTTCTAACCACCTGTATCCACGTTAAATATTAATAAATCTTTATTTTGCATATATTGTGAACCGTGGTGTTTTCGTGAACATTAATTTTCTGGACCCTTCTTCAACTCCACCCATTCCTCGATCTTCCACACACCTTTTAACCTTAACACCAGATCCGAGGTCTGTTCCCAGACAGATTGGTAATTCAGTGTTTTTCATGTATCTCGGTTTCTCTGGGTCCTATGGCGAAAAAAAAATGAAAATTTCGGATCACTATGGTTTTTCGATCGTATCTCCCGTTCTATCGGTCGTATCGCTAAAACTCGGTCAGTTTCGTGTTCAGCGTGAAAAAACACATTCAATAGAGTCTTGCGGGAGCTCGAAAGATTGGGATTTTAGTGTTTTTCACGTATCTCGGTTTCTCTGGGTCCTATGGCGAAAAAAAAATGAAAATTTCGGATCACTATGGTTTTTCGATCATATCTCCCGTTCTATCGGTCGTATCGCTAAAACTCGGTCGGTTTCATGTTCAGCGTGAGAAAACACATCGAATAGATCCTTGCGGGAGATCGAAGGATTGGTAATTCAGTGTTTTTCATGTATCTCGGTTTCTCTGGTTCCTATGGCGAAAAAAAAATGAAAATTTCGGATCACTATGGTTTTTCGATCGTATCTCCCGTTCTATCGGTCGTATCGCTGAAACTAGGTCAATTTCGTGTTCAGCGTGAAAAAACACATTCAATAGAGTCTTGCGGGAGCTCGAAAGATTGGGATTTTAGTGTTTTTCACGTATCTCGGTTTCTCTGGGTCCTATGGCGAAAAAAAAAGGAAAATTTCGGATCACTATGGTTTTTCGATCATATCTCCCGTTCTATCGGTCGTATCGCTAAAACTCGGTCGGTTTCATGTTCAGCGTGAGAAAACACATCGGATAGAGCCTTGCGGGAGCTCGAAAGTTTGGTAATTCAGTGTTTTTCATGTTTCTCGGTTTCTCCGGGTCCTATGACGAAAAAAAATGAAAATTTCGGATCACAATGGTTTTTTGATCATATCTCCCGTTCTATCGGTCGTATAGCTGAAACTAGGTCAATTTCGTGTTCAGCGTGAAAAAACACATCGAATAGAGCCTTGCGGGAGCTCGAAAGATTGGTAATTCAGTGTTTTTCATGTATCTCGGTTTCTCTGGGTCCTATGGCGAAAAAAAATGAAAATTTCGGATCACTATGGTTTTTCGATCATATCTCCCGTTCTATCGGTCGTATCGCTAAAACTCGGTCGGTTTCATGTTTAGCGTGAGAAAACACATCGAATAGAGTCTTGCGGGAGCTCGAAAGATTGGTAATTCAGTGTTTTTCATGTATCTCGGTTTCTCCGGGTCCTATGACGAAAAAAAATGAAAATTTCGGATCACAATGGTTTTTTGATCATATCTCCCGTTCTATCGGTCGTATAGCTGAAACTAGGTCAGTTTCGTGTTCAGCGTGAAAAAACACATTGAATTGAGTCTTGCGGGAGCTCGAAAGATTGGGATTTTAGTGTTTTTCATGACTCTTGGTTTGTCTTAGTCCTATGGCGAAAAAAATCGAAAATTTCGGGTCACTATGGTTTTTCGATTATATCTTCCGTTCTATCGGTCGTATTGCAAAAACTCGGTCAATTTCGTGTTAAGCGTGAAAAAACACATCGAACAGATCCTTGCGGGAGATCGAAAGATTGGTATTTCAGTGTTTTTCATGTATCTCGGTTTCTCTGGGTCCTATGGCGAAAAAAAAATAAAAATTTCGGATCACTATGGTTTTTCGATCATATCTCCCGTTCTATCGGTCGTATCGCTACAACTCGGTCAGTTTCGTGTTCAGCGTGAAAAAACACATTAAATAGAGTCTTGCGGGAGCTCGAAAGATTGGAATTTTAGTGTTTTTCATGGCTCTTGGGTTTTCTTAGTCCTGTGGCGAAAAAAATCGGAAATTTCGGGTCACTATAGTTTTTCGATTATATCTCCCGTTCTAGAGGTCGTATTGCAAAAACTCGGTCAATTTCGTGTTAAGCGTGAAAAAACACATCGAATAGATCCTTGCGGGAGATCGAAGGATTGGTAATTCAGTGTTTTTCATGTATCTCGGTTTCTCTGGGTCCTATGGCGAAAAAAAAATGAAAATTTCGGATCACTATGGTTTTTCGATCGTATCTCCCGTTCTATCGGTCGTATCGCTAAAACTCGGTCAGTTTCGTGTTCAGCGTGAAAAAACACATTCAATAGAGTCTTGCGGGAGCTCGAAAGATTGGGATTTTAGTGTTTTTCACGTATCTCGGTTTCTCTGGGTCCTATGGCGAAAAAAAAATGAAAATTTCGGATCACTATGGTTTTTCGATCATATCTCCCGTTCTATCGGTCGTATCGCTAAAACTCGGTCGGTTTCATGTTCAGCGTGAGAAAACACATCGAATAGATCCTTGCGGGAGATCGAAGGATTGGTAATTCAGTGTTTTTCATGTATCTCGGTTTCTCTGGATCCTATGGCGAAAAAAAAATGAAAATTTCGGATCACTATGGTTTTTCGATCGTATCTCCCGTTCTATCGGTCGTATCGCTGAAACTAGGTCAATTTCGTGTTCAGCGTGAAAAAACACATTCAATAGAGTCTTGCGGGAGCTCGAAAGATTGGGATTTTAGTGTTTTTCACGTATCTCGGTTTCTCTGGGTCCTATGGCGAAAAAAAAATGAAAATTTCGGATCACTATGGTTTTTCGATCATATCTCCCGTTCTATCGGTCGTATCGCTAAAACTCGGTCGGTTTCATGTTCAGCGTGAGAAAACACATCGGATAGAGCCTTGCGGGAGCTCGAAAGTTTGGTAATTCAGTGTTTTTCATGTTTCTCGGTTTCTCCGGGTCCTATGACGAAAAAAAATGAAAATTTCGGATCACAATGGTTTTTTGATCATATCTCCCGTTCTATCGGTCGTATAGCTGAAACTAGGTCAATTTCGTGTTCAGCGTGAAAAAACACATCGAATAGAGCCTTGCGGGAGCTCGAAAGATTGGTAATTCAGTGTTTTTCATGTATCTCGGTTTCTCTGGGTCCTATGGCGAAAAAAAAATGAAAATTTCGGATCACTATGGTTTTTCGATCATATCTCCCGTTCTATCGGTCGTATCGCTAAAACTCGGTCGGTTTCATGTTTAGCGTGAGAAAACACATCGAATAGAGTCTTGCGGGAGCTCGAAAGATTGGTAATTCAGTGTTTTTCATGTATCTCGGTTTCTCCGGGTCCTATGACGAAAAAAAATGAAAATTTCGGATCACAATGGTTTTTTGATCATATCTCCCGTTCTATCGGTCGTATAGCTGAAACTAGGTCAGTTTCGTGTTCAGCGTGAAAAAACACATTGAATTGAGTCTTGCGGGAGCTCGAAAGATTGGGATTTTAGTGTTTTTCATGACTCTTGGTTTGTCTTAGTCCTATGGCGAAAAAAATCGAAAATTTCGGGTCACTATGGTTTTTCGATTATATCTTCCGTTCTATCGGTCGTATTGCAAAAACTCGGTAAATTTCGTGTTAAGCGTAAAAAAACACATCGAACAGATCCTTGCGGGAGCTCGAAAGATTGGTAATTCAGTGTTTTTCATGTATCTCGGTTTCTCCGGGTCCTATGACGAAAAAAAATGAAAATTTCGGATCACAATGGTTTTTTGATCATATCTCCCGTTCTATCGGTCGTATAGCTGAAACTAGGTCAGTTTCGTGTTCAGCGTGAAAAAACACATCGAATAGAGTCTTGCGGGAGCTCGAAAGATTGGTAATTCAGTGTTTTTCATGTATCCCGATTTCTCCGGGTCCTTTGACGAAAAAATATGAAAATTTCGGATCACAATGGTTTTTTGATCATATCTCCCGTTCTATCGGTCGTATCGCTAAAACTCGGTCGGTTTCATGTTCAGAGTGAGGAAACACATCGAATAGAGTCTTGCGGGAGCTCGGAAGATTGGTAATTCAGTGTTTTTCATGTATCTCGGTTTCTCCGGGTCCTATGACGAAAAAAAATGAAAATTTCGGATCACAATGGTTTTTCGATCATATCTCCCGTTCTATCGGTCGTATCGCTAAAACTCGGTCAGTTTCGTGTTCAGCGTGAAAAAACACATTAAATAGAGTCTTGCGGGAGCTCGAAAGATTGGAATTTTAGTGTTTTTCATGGCTCTTGGGTTTTCTTAGTCCTGTGGCGAAAAAAATCGGAAATTTCGGGTCACTATAGTTTTTCGATTATATCTCCCGTTCTAGAGGTCGTATTGCAAAAACTCGGTCAATTTCGTGTTAAGCGTGAAAAAACACATCGAACAGATCCTTGCGGGAGATCGAAAGATTGGTAATTCAGTGTTTTTCATGTATCTCGGTTTCTCTGGGTCCTATGGCGAAAAAAAAATGAAAATTTCGGATCACTATGGTTTTTCGATCGTATCTCCCGTTCTATCGGTCGTATCGCTAAAACTCGGTCAGTTTCGTGTTCAGCGTGAAAAAACACATTCAATAGAGTCTTGCGGGAGCTCGAAAGATTGGGATTTTAGTGTTTTTCACGTATCTCGGTTTCTCTGGGTCCTATGGCGAAAAAAAAATGAAAATTTCGGATCACTATGGTTTTTCGATCATATCTCCCGTTCTATCGGTCGTATCGCTAAAACTCGGTCGGTTTCATGTTCAGCGTGAGAAAACACATCGGATAGAGCCTTGCGGGAGCTCGAAAGTTTGGTAATTCAGTGTTTTTCATGTTTCTCGGTTTCTCCGGGTCCTATGACGAAAAAAAATGAAAATTTCGGATCACAATGGTTTTTTGATCATATCTCCCGTTCTATCGGTCGTATAGCTGAAACTAGGTCAATTTCGTGTTCAGCGTGAAAAAACACATCGAATAGAGCCTTGCGGGAGCTCGAAATATAGGTAATTCAGTGTTTTTCATGCATCTCGGTTTCTCCGGGTCCTATGGCGAAAAAAAATGAAAATTTCGGATCACTATGGTTTTTCGATCATATCTCCCGTTCTATCGGTCGTATCGCTAAAACTCGGTCAGTTTCGTGTTCAGCGTGAAAAAACACATTAAATAGAGTCTTGCGGGAGCTCGAAAGATTGGGATTTTAGTGTTTTTTATGGCTCTTGGTTTTTCTTAGTCCTATGGCGAAAAAAATCGGAAATTTCGGGTCACTATGGTTTTTCGATTATATCTCCCGTTCTATCGGTCGTATTGCAAAAACTCGGTCAATTTCGTGTTTAGCGTAAGAAAACACATCGAATAGAGTCTTGCGGGAGCTCGAAAGATTGGTAATTCAGTGTTTCTCATGTATCTCGGTTTCTCTGGGTCCTATGGCGGAAAAAAAATGAAAATTTCGGATCACTATGGTTTTTCGATCATATCTCCCGTTCTATCGGTCGTATCGCTAAAACTCGGTCGGTTTCATGTTCAGCGTGAGAAAACACATCGGATAGAGCCTTGCGGGAGCTCGAAAGTTTGGTAATTCAGTGTTTTTCATGTTTCTCGGTTTCTCCGGGTCCTATGACGAAAAAAAATGAAAATTTCGGATCACAATGGTTTTTTGATCATATCTCCCGTTCTATCGGTCGTATAGCTGAAACTAGGTCAATTTCGGGTTCAGCGTGAAAAAACACATCGAATAGAGCCTTGCGGGAGCTCGAAATATTGGTAATTCAGTGTTGTTCATGCATCTCGGTTTCTCCGGGTCCTATGGCGAAAAAAAATGAAAATTTCGGATCACTACAGGTTTCCGATCATATCTACTGTTCTATCGGTCGTATCGCTAAAACTCGGTCGGTTTCATGTTCAGCGCGAGAAAACACATCGGATAGAGCCTTGCGGGAGCTCGAAAGTTTGGTAATTCAGTGTTTTTCATGTATCTCGGTTTCTCCGGGTCCTATGACGAAAAAAAATGAAAATTTCGGATCACAATGGTTTTTTGATCATATCTCCCGTTCTATCGGTCGTATAGCTGAAACTAGGTCAGTTTCGTGTTCAGCGTGAAAAAACACATCGAATAGAATCTTGCGGGAGCTCAAAAGATTGGTAATTCAGTGTTTTTCACGTATCTCGGTTTCTCCGGGTCCTACGGCGAAAAAAAAAAAAATTTCGGATCACTATGGCTTTCCGATCATATCTCCCGTTCTATTGCTCGTAGCGCTAAAACTCGGTCGGTTTCGTGTTAAGCGTGAAAATACACATCGAATAGATCCTTGCGGAAGATCGAAAGATTGGTAATTCAGTGTTTTTCATGTATCTCGGTTTCTCTGGGTCCTATGGCGAAAAAAAAAATGAAAATTTCGGATCACTATGGTTTTTCGATCATATCTCCCGTTCTATCGGTCGTATCGCTAAAACTCGGTCAGTTTCGTGTTCAGCGTGAAAAAACACATTAAATAGAGTCTTGCGGGAGCTCGAAAGATTGGGATTTTAGTGTTTTTCATGGCTCTTGGTTTTTCTTAGTCCTATGGCGAAAAAAATCGGAAATTTCGGGTCACTATGGTTTTTCGATTATATCTCCCGTTCTATCGGTCGTATTGCAAAAACTCGGTCAATTTCGTGTTTAGCGTAAGAAAACACATCGAATAGAGTCTTGCGGGAGCTCGAAAGATTGTTAATTCAGTGTTTTTCATGTATCTCGGTTTCTCTGGGTCCTATGGCGGAAAAAAAATGAAAATTTCGGATCACTATGGTTTTTCGATCATATCTCCCGTTCTATCGGTCGTATCGCTAAAACTCGGTCGGTTTCATGTTCAGCGTGAGAAAACACATCGGATAGAGCCTTGCGGGAGCTCGAAAGTTTGGTAATTCAGTGTTTTTCATGTTTCTCGGTTTCTCCGGGTCCTATGACGAAAAAAAATGAAAATTTCGGATCACAATGGTTTTTTGATCATATCTCCCGTTCTATCGGTCGTATAGCTGAAACTAGGTCAATTTCGTGTTCAGCGTGAAAAAACACATCGAATAGAGCCTTGCGGGAGCTCGAAATATTGGTAATTCAGTGTTTTTCATGCATCTCGGTTTCTCCGGGTCCTATGGCGAAAAAAAATGAAAATTTCGGATCACTACAGGTTTCCGATCATATCTCCCGTTCTATCGGTCGTATCGCTAAAACTCGGTCGGTTTCATGTTCAGCGCGAGAAAACACATCGGATAGAGCCTTGCGGGAGCTCGAAAGTTTGGTAATTCAGTGTTTTTCATGTATCTTGGTTTCTCCGGGTCCTATGACGAAAAAAAATGAAAATTTCGGATCACAATGGTTTTTTGATAATATCTCCCGTTCTATCGGTCGTATAGCTGAAACTCGGTCAGTTTCGTGTTCAGCGTGAAAAAACACATTAAATAGAGTCTTGCGGGAGCTCGAAAGATTGGGATTTTAGTGTTTTTCATGGCTCTTGGTTTTTCTTAGTCCTATGGCGAAAAAAATCGGAAATTTCGGGTCACTATGGTTTTTCGATTATATCTCCCGTTCTATCGGTCGTATTGCAAAAACTCGGTCAATTTCGTGTTTAGCGTAAGAAAACACATCGAATAGAGTCTTGCGGGAGCTCGAAAGATTGTTAATTCAGTGTTTTTCATGTATCTCGGTTTCTCTGGGTCCTATGGCGGAAAAAAAATGAAAATTTCGGATCACTATGGTTTTTCGATCATATCTCCCGTTCTATCGGTCGTATCGCTAAAACTCGGTCGGTTTCATGTTCAGCGTGAGAAAACACATCGGATAGAGCCTTGCGGGAGCTCGAAAGTTTGGTAATTCAGTGTTTTTCATGTTTCTCGGTTTCTCCGGGTCCTATGACGAAAAAAAATGAAAATTTCGGATCACAATGGTTTTTTGATCATATCTCCCGTTCTATCGGTCGTATAGCTGAAACTAGGTCAATTTCGTGTTCAGCGTGAAAAAACACATCGAATAGAGCCTTGCGGGAGCTCGAAATATTGGTAATTCAGTGTTTTTCATGCATCTCGGTTTCTCCGGGTCCTATGGCGAAAAAAAATGAAAATTTCGGATCACTACAGGTTTCCGATCATATCTCCCGTTCTATCGGTCGTATCGCTAAAACTCGGTCGGTTTCATGTTCAGCGCGAGAAAACACATCGGATAGAGCCTTGCGGGAGCTCGAAAGTTTGGTAATTCAGTGTTTTTCATGTATCTTGGTTTCTCCGGGTCCTATGACGAAAAAAAATGAAAATTTCGGATCACAATGGTTTTTTGATAATATCTCCCGTTCTATCGGTCGTATAGCTGAAACTAGGTCAGTTTCGTGTTCAGCGTGAAAAAACACATCGAATAGAATCTTGCGGGAGCTCAAAAGATTGGTAATTCAGTGTTTTTCACGTATCTCGGTTTCTCCGGGTCCTACGGCGAAAAAAAAAAAAATTTCGGATCACTATGGCTTTCCGATCATATCTCCCGTTCTATTGCTCGTAGCGCTAAAACTCGGTCGGTTTCGTGTTAAGCGTGAAAATACACATCGAATAGATCCTTGCGGGAGATCGAAAGATTGGTAATTCAGTGTTTTTCATGCATCTCGGTTTCTCCGGGTCCTATGGCGAAAAAAAATGAAAATTTCGGATCACTATGGGTTTCCGATCATATCTCCCGTTCTATTGGTCGTATCGCTAAAACTCGGCCGGTTCCGTGTTCAGCGTGGAAAAACACATCGAATAGATCCTTGCGGGAGATCGAAAGATTGGTAATTCAGTGTTTTTCATGCATCTCGGTTTCTCCGGGTCCTATGGCGAAAAAAAATGAAAATTTCGGATCACTATGGGTTTCCGATCATATCTCCCGTCCTATTGGTCGTATCGCTAAAACTCGGCCGGTTCCGTGTTCAGCGTGGAAAAACACATTAAATAGAGTCTTGCGGGAGCTCGAAAGACTGGGATTTTAGTGTTTTTCATGGCTCTTGGTTTTTCTTAGTCCTATGGCGAAAAAAATCGGAAATTTCGGGTCACTATGGTTTTTCGATTATATCTCCCGTTGTATCGGTCGTATTGCAAAAACTCGGTCAATTTCGTGTGTAGCGTAAGAAAACACATCGAATAGAGTCTTGCGGGAGCTCGAAAGATTGGTAATTCAGTGTTTTTCATGTATCTCGGTTTCTCTGGGTCCTATGGCGGAAAAAAAATGAAAATTTCGGATCACTATGGTTTTTCGATCATATCTCCCGTTCTATCGGTCGTATCGCTAAAACTCGGTCGGTTTCATGTTCAGCGTGAGAAAACACATCGGATAGAGCCTTGCGGGAGCTCGAAAGTTTGCTAATTCAGTGTTTTTCATGTTTCTCGGTTTCTCCGGGTCCTATGACGAAAAAAAAATAAAAATTTCGGATCACAATGGTTTTTTGATCATATCTCCCGTTCTATCGGTCGTATAGCTGAAACTAGGTCAATTTCGTGTTCAGCGTGAAAAAACACATCGAATAGAGCCTTGCGGGAGCTCGAAATATTGGTAATTCAGTGTTTTTCATGCATCTCGGTTTCTCCGGGTCCTATGGCGAAAAAAAATGAAAATTTCGGATCACTACAGGTTTCCGATCATATCTCTCGTTCTATCGGTCGTATCGCTAAAACTCGGTCGGTTTCATGTTCAGCGCGAGAAAACACATCGGATAGAGCCTTGCGGGAGCTCGAAAGTTTGGTAATTCAGTGTTTTTCATGTATCTCGGTTTCTCCGGGTCCTATGACGAAAAAAAATGAAAATTTCGGATCACAATGGTTTTTTGATCATATCTCCCGTTCTATCGGTCGTATAGCTGAAACTAGGTCAGTTTTGTGTTCAGCGTGAAAAAACACATCGAATAGAATCTTGCGGGAGCTCAAAAGATTGGTAATTCAGTGTTTTTCACGTATCTCGGTTTCTCCGGGTCCTACGGCGAAAAAAAAAAAAATTTCGGATCACTATGGCTTTCCGATCATATCTCCCGTTCTATTGCTCGTAGCGCTAAAACTCGGCCGGTTCCGTGTTCAGCGTGAAAAAACACATCGAATAGATCCTTGCGGGAGATCGAAAGATTGGTAATTCAGTGTTTTTCATGCATCTCGGTTTCTCCGGGTCCTATGGCGAACAAAAATGAAAATTTCGGATCACTGTGGGTTTCCGATCATATCTCCCGTTCTTTCGGTCGTATCGCTAAAACTCGGTCGGTTTCATGTTCAGCGTGGGAAAACACATCAAATAGAGTCTTGCGGGAGCTCGAAAGATTGGTAATTCAGTGTTTTTCATGTATCTCGGTTTCTCTGGGTCCTATGGCGGAAAAAAAATGAAAATTTCGGATCACTATGGTTTTTCGATCATATCTCCCGTTCTATCGGTCGTATCGCTAAAACTCGGTCGGTTTCATGTTCAGCGTGAGAAAACACATCGGATAGAGCCTTGCGGGAGCTCGAAAGTTTGGTAATTCAGTGTTTTTCATGTTTCTCGGTTTCTCCGGGTCCTATGACGAAAAAAAATGAAAATTTCGGGTCACTATGGTTTTTCGATTATATCTCCCGTTCTATCGGTCGTATAGCTGAAACTAGGTCAATTTCGTGTTCAGCGTGAAAAAACACATCGAATAGAGCCTTGCGGGAGCTCGAAATATTGGTAATTCAGTGTTTTTCATGCATCTCGGTTTCTCCGGGTCCTATGGCGAAAAAAAATGAAAATTTCGGATCACTACAGGTTTCCGATCATATCTCCCGTTCTATCGGTCGTATCGCTAAAACTCGGTCGGTTTCATGTTCAGCGCGAGAAAACACATCGGATAGAGCCTTGCGGGAGCTCGAAAGTTTGGTAATTCAGTGTTTTTCATGTATCTCGGTTTCTCCGGGTCCTATGACGAAAAAAAAATAAAAATTTCGGATCACAATGGTTTTTTGATCATATCTCCCGTTCTATCGGTCGTATAGCTGAAACTAGGTCAGTTTCGTGTTCAGCGTGAAAAAACACATCGAATAGAGCCTTGCGGGAGCTCGAAATATTGGTAATTCAGTGTTTTTCATGCATCTCGGTTTCTCCGGGTCCTATGGCGAAAAAAAATGAAAATTTCGGATCACTACAGGTTTCCGATCATATCTCCCGTTCTATCGGTCGTATCGCTAAAACTCGGTCGGTTTCATGTTCAGCGCGAGAAAACACATCGGATAGAGCCTTGCGGGAGCTCGAAAGTTTGGTAATTCAGTGTTTTTCATGTATCTCGGTTTCTCCGGGTCCTATGACGAAAAAAAATGAAAATTTCGGATCACAATGGTTTTTTGATCATATCTCCCGTTCTATCGGTCGTATAGCTGAAACTAGGTCAGTTTCGTGTTCAGCGTGAAAAAACACATCGAATAGAATCTTGCGGGAGCTCAAAAGATTGGTAATTCAGTGTTTTTCACGTATCTCGGTTTCTCCGGGTCCTACGGCGAAAAAAAAAAAAATTTCGGATCACTATGGCTTTCCGATCATATCTCCCGTTCTATTGCTCGTAGCGCTAAAACTCGGCCGGTTCCGTGTTCAGCGTGAAAAAACACATCGAATAGATCCTTGCGGGAGATCGAAAGATTGGTAATTCAGTGTTTTTCATGCATCTCGGTTTCTCCGGGTCCTATGGCGAACAAAAATGAAAATTTCGGATCACTGTGGGTTTCCGATCATATCTCCCGTTCTTTCGGTCGTATCGCTAAAACTCGGTCGGTTTCATGTTCAGCGTGGGAAAACACATCAAATAGAGTCTTAAGGGAGCTCGAAAGTTTGGTAATTCAGTGTTTTTCATGTATCTCGGTTTCTCCGGGTCCTATGACGAAAAAAAATGAAAATTTCGGATCACTCTGGGTTTCCGATCATATCTCCCGTTCTTCCGGTCGTATCGCTAAAACTCGGTCGGTTTCATGTTCAGCGTGGGAAAACACATCAAATAGAGTCTTGCGGGAGCTCGAAAGATTGGGATTTTAGTGTTTTTCATGGCTCTTGGTTTTTCTTAGTCCTATGGCGAAAAAAATCGGAAATTTCGGGTCACTATGGTTTTTCGATAAGATCTCCCGTTCTATCGGTCGTATTGCAAAAACACGGTAAATTTCGTGTTAAGCGTGAAAAAACACATTGAATAGATCCTTGCGGAAGATCGAAAGATTGGTAATTCAGTGTTTTTCATGTATCTCGGTTTCTCTGGGTCCTATGGCGAAAAAAAAATGAAAATTTCGGATCACTATGGTTTTTCGATCATATCTCCCGTTCTATCGGTCGTATCGCTAAAACTCGGTCAGTTTCGTGTTCAGCGTAAGAAAACACATCGAATAGAGTCTTGCGGGAGCTCGAAAGATTGGTAATTCAGTGTTTTTCATGTATCTCGGTTTCTCTGGGTCCTATGGCGGAAAAAAAATGAAAATTTCGGATCACTATGGTTTTTCGATCATATCTCCCGTTCTATTGGTCGTATCGCTAAAACTCGGCCGGTTCCGTGTTCAGCGTGAAAAAACACATCGAATAGATCCTTGCGGGAGATCGAAAGATTGGTAATTCAATGTTTTTCATGCATCTCGGTTTCTCCGGGTCCTATGGCGAAAAAAAATGAAAATTTCGGATCACTATGGGTTTCCGATCATATCTCCCGTTCTATTGGTCGTATCGCTGAAACTCGGTCAATTTCGTGTTTAGCGTAAGAAAACACATCGAATGGAGTCTTGCGGGAGCTCGAAAGATTGGTAATTTAGTGTTTTTCATGTATCTCGGTTTCTCTGGGTCCTATGGCGGAAAAAAAATGAAAATTTCGGATCACTATGGTTTTTCGATCATATCTCCCGTTCTATTGGTCGTATCGCTAAAACTCGGCCGGTTCCGTGTTCAGCGTGAAAAAACACATCGAATAGATCCTTGCGGGAGATCGAAAGATTGGTAATTCAGTGTTTTTCATGCATCTCGGTTTCTCCGGGTCCTATGGCGAAAAAAAATGCAAATTTCGGATCACTATGGGTTTCCGATCATATCTCCCGTCCTATTGGTCGTATCGCTAAAACTCGGCCGGTTCCGTGTTCAGCGTGGAAAAACACATTAAATAGAGTCTTGCGGGAGCTCGAAAGACTGGGATTTTAGTGTTTTCCATGGCTCTTGGTTTTTCTTAGTCCTCCCGTGTGGAAATTGCGCCCAGGAATCTACCAGGCCCTGACTAGTTTCCCTGGGTTCTGGCCAGCATTGTGCATGGTAAGCTAGATAGCCCCCGACGCCATGTGTAATTTCTGGCTGCCCAGTTTTTGCCCAGTATACCTGATCGAGGCCTAACCAGCCTTCCGATTTTGAATCCCGGAAAACTGCGTAGAGGCTGGACATTGCCAGCACAATCGGCACTGATAAAGGCGGGATGGGGTGGATTATTCTCTAATGGTATTAAATAAATGGAAACCTCGGTAATATAATAATATAAAACTCGATAATTTATTTTTCATAAAATAGATAAAAATATAAATATATCCATCAGGCTGTCCCTCAAAATGGTCATTTTGGATTTTTTGCACTCATCCTCTAGAAACATTCAAGGTATATAAAAAACATGTGGACGGTTCTCCATACCACTCGTCGCAGTCATTGTCGTCTCCGGTCACTTATTGTAATTCATCACTGTCACTCATCGCGTTTTTATTTTTGATAGCCGTATCCAACCCACATATTATATCGCGCACGTCTTCTTGATACTTCTACGACACTTTTTTCTAATGCGCGGTGTTTTCGGACCCGTTCTACATTAACCTCTTTTTTCTTAGCGTCATTCCGTGTTGTTATCAAACTGTCACTCTCTACAGAGCTAGGTTATGGAAATTCAGTTCAGTCGAGGAACGCCAACGCCATACAGCGGTGACACGTGTTAACAGTCCGAAGCCGTGTACAGCATGATCGCCGCTCTTGTCCGAAAAAGACGAGAGATGGCGTCATCATCTATCGATGTATGCTAACTAGATACTGCATAGCCTCCCTACGGTTGGCATAGAATAAAATGACTGGCCAGCGCGCACATAGACAGGCACGTATACATGCACCGTGGCTAGCTTCTATTCAGCTGCTTCACAGAGAAACCTATCGCGGAAAACTAGCCAGGTGCTGTATTCAAACTAGGGAATCAGTACCGAATTTCTACACGGGCTATGGCGAAAAAAATCGGAAATTTCGGGTCACTATGGTTTTTCGATTATATCTCCCGTTCTATCGGTCGTATTGCAAAAACTCGGTCAATTTCGTGTTCAGCGTAAGAAAACACATCGAATAGAGTCTTGCGGGAGCTCGAAAGATTGGTAATTCAGTGTTTTTCATGTATCTCGGTTTCTCTGGGTCCTATGGCGGAAAAAAAATGAAAATTTCGGATCACTATGGTTTTTCGATCATATCTCCCGTTCTATTGGTCGTATCGCTAAAACTCGGCCGGTTCCGTGTTCAGCGTGGAAAAACACATTAAATAGAGTCTTGCGGGAGCTCGAAAGACTGGGATTTTAGTGTTTTTCATGGCTCTTGGTTTTTCTTAGTCCTATGGCGAAAAAAATCGGAAATTTCGGGTCACTATGGTTTTTCGATTATATCTCCCGTTCTATCGGTCGTATTGCAAAAACTCGGTCAATTTCGTGTTCAGCGTAAGAAAACACATCGAATAGAGTCTTGCGGGAGCTCGAAAGATTGGTAATTCAGTGTTTTTCATGTATCTCGGTTTCTCTGGGTCCTATGGCGGAAAAAAAATGAAAATTTCGGATCACTATGGTTTTTCGATCATATCTCCCGTTCTATTGGTCGTATCGCTAAAACTCGGCCGGTTCCGTGTTCAGCGTGAAAAAACACATCGAATAGATCCTTGCGGGAAATCGAAAGATTGGTAATTCAGTGTTTTTCATGCATCTCGGTTTCTCCGGGTCCTATGGCGAAAAAAAATGAAAATTTCGGATCACTATGGGTTTCCGATCATATCTCCCGTTCTATTGGTCGTATCGCTAAAACTCGGCCGGTTCCGTGTTCAGCGTGGAAAAACACATTCAATAGAGTCTTGCGGGAGCTCGAAAGACTGGGATTTTAGTGTTTTTCATGGCTCTTGGTTTTTCTTAGTCCTATGGCGAAAAAAATCGGAAATTTCGGGTCACTATGGTTTTTCGATTATATCTCCCGTTCTATCGGTCGTATTGCAAAAACTCGGTCAATTTCGTGTTTAGCGTAAGAAAACACATCGAATAGATTCTTGCGGGAGCTCGAAAGATTGGTAATTCAGTGTTTTTCATGTATCTCGGTTTCTCTGGGTCCTATGGCGGAAAAAAAATGAAAATTTCGGATCACTATGGTTTTTCGATCATATCTCCCGTTCTATCGGTCGTATCGCTAAAACTCGGTCGGTTTCATGTTCAGCGTGAGAAAACACATCGAATAGAGTCTTGCGGGAGCTCGGAAGATTGGTAATTCAGTGTTTTTCATGTATCTCGGTTTCTCCGGGTCCTATGACGAAAAAAAATGAAAATTTCGGATCACAATGGTTTTTTGATCATATTTCCCGTTCTATCGGTCGTATCGCTAAAACTCGGTCAGTTTCGTGTTCAGCGTGAAAAAACACATTAAATAGAGCCTTGCGGGAGCTCGAAAGATTGGGATTTTAGTGTTTTTCATGGCTCTTAGTTTTTCTTAGTCCTATGGCAAAAAAAATCGGAAATTTCGGGTCACTATAGTTTTTCGATTATATCTCCCGTTCTAGAGGTCGTATTGCAAAAACTCGGTCAATTTCGTGTTAAGCGTGAAAAAACACATCGAATAGATCCTTGCGGGAGATCGAAAGATTGGTAATTCAGTGTTTTTCATGTATCTCGGTTTCTCTGGGTCCTATGGCGAAAAAAAAATGAAAATTTCGGATCACTATGGTTTTTCGATCATATCTCCCGTTCTATCGGTCGTATAGCTGAAACTAGGTCAGTTTCGTGTTCAGCGTGAAAAAACACATCGAATAGAATCTTGCGGGAGCTCAAAAGATTGGTAATTCAGTGTTTTTCACGTATCTCGGTTTCTCCGGGTCCTACGGCGAAAAAAAAAAAATTTCGGATCACTATGGTTTTTCGATCATATCTCCCGTTCTAGAGGTCGTATAGCTGAAACTAGGTCAGTTTCGTGTTCAGCGTGAAAAAACACATTGAATAGAGTCTTGCGGGAGCTCGGAAGATTGGGATTTTAGTGTTTTTCATGACTCTTGGTTTTTCTTAGTCCTATGGCGAAAAAAATCGGAAATTTCGGGTCACTATGGTTTTTCGATTATATCTCCCGTTCTATCGGTCGTATTGCAAAAACTCCGTTAATTTTGTGTTAAGCGTGAAAAAACACATCGAATAGATCCTTGCGGGAGATCGAAAGATTGGTAATTCAGTGTTTTTCATGTATCTCGGTTTCTCTGGGTCCTATGGCGAAAAAAAAATGAAAATTTCGGATCACTATGGTTTTTCGATCATATCTCCCGTTCTATCGGTCGTATAGCTGAAACTAGGTCAGTTTCGTGTTCAGCGTGAAAAAACACATTAAATAGAGTCTTGCGGGAGCTCGAAAGATTGGAATTTTAGTGTTTTTCATGGCTCTTGGTTTTTCTTAGTCCTATGGCGAAAAAAATCGGAAATTTCGGGTCACTATAGTTTTTCGATTATATCTCCCGTTCTAGAGGTCGTATTGCAAAAACTCGGTCAATTTCGTGTTAAGCGTTAAAAAACACATCGAATAGATCCTTGCGGGAGATCGAAAGATTGGTAATTCAGTGTTTTTCATGTATCTCGGTTTCTCTGGGTCCTATGGCGAAAAAAAAATGAAAATTTCGGATCACTATGGTTTTTCGATCGTATCTCCCGTTCTATCGGTCGTATCGCTAAAACTCGGTCAGTTTCGTGTTCAGCGTGAAAAAACACATTCAATAGAGTCTTGCGGGAGCTCGAAAGATTGGGATTTTAGTGTTTTTCACGTATCTCGGTTTCTCTGTGTCCTATGGCGAAAAAAAAATGAAAATTTCGGATCACTATGGTTTTTCGATCATATCTCCCGTTCTATCGGTCGTATTGCAAAAACTCGGTCAATTGCGTGTTAAGCGTGAAAAAACACATCGAATAGATCCTTGCGGGAGATCGAAAGATTGGTAATTCAGTGTTTTTCATGTATCTCGGTTTCTCTGGGTCCTATGGCGAAAAAAAAATGAAAATTTCGGATCACTATGGTTTTTCGATCATATCTCCCGTTCTATCGGTCGTATAGCTGAAACTAGGTCAGTTTCGTGTTCAGCGTGAAAAAACACATCGAATAGAATCTTGCGGGAGCTCAAAAGATTGGTAATTCAGTGTTTTTCACGTATCTCGGTTTCTCCGGGTCCTACGGCGAAAAAAAAAAAAAATTCGGATCACTATGGTTTTTCGATCATATCTCCCGTTCTATCGTTCGTATAGCTGCAACTAGGTCAGTTTCGTGTTCAGCGTGAAAAAACACATTGAATAAAGTCTTGCGGGAGCTCGAAAGATTGGGATTTTAGTGTTTTTCATGACTCTTGGTTTTTCTCAGTCCTATGGCGAAAAAAATCGGAAATTTCGGGTCACTATGGTTTTTCGATTATATCTCCCGTTCTATCGGTCGTATTGCAAAAACTCCGTTAATTTTGTGTTAAGCGTGAAAAAACACATCGAATAGATCCTTGCGGGAGATCGAAAGATTGGTAATTCAGTGTTTTTCATGTATCTCGGTTTCTCTGGGTCCTATGGCGAAAAAAAAATGAAAATTTCGGATCACTATGGTTTTTCGATCATATCTCCCGTTCTATCGGTCGTATAGCTGAAACTAGGTCAGTTTCGTGTTCAGCGTGAAAAAACACATTAAATAGAGTCTTGCGGGAGCTCGAAAGATTGGAATTTTAGTGTTTTTCATGGCTCTTGGTTTTTCTTAGTCCTATGGCGAAAAAAATCGGAAATTTCGGGTCACTATAGTTTTTCGATTATATCTCCCGTTCTAGAGGTCGTATTGCAAAAACTCGGTCAATTTCGTGTTAAGCGTGAAAAAACACATCGAATAGATCCTTGCGGGAGATCGAAAGATTGGTAATTCAGTGTTTTTCATGTATCTCGGTTTCTCTGGGTCCTATGGCGAAAAAAAAATGAAAATTTCGGATCACTATGGTTTTTCGATCGTATCTCCCGTTCTATCGGTCGTATCGCTAAAACTCGGTCAGTTTCGTGTTCAGCGTGAAAAAACACATTCAATAGAGTCTTGCGGGAGCTCGAAAGATTGGGATTTTAGTGTTTTTCACGTATCTCGGTTTCTCTGTGTCCTATGGCGAAAAAAAAATGAAAATTTCGGATCACTATGGTTTTTCGATCATATCTCCCGTTCTATCGGTCGTATAGCTGAAACTAGGTCAGTTTCGTGTTCAGCGTGAAAAAACACACCGAATAGAATCTTGCGGAAGCTCAAAAGATTGGTAATTCAGTGTTTTTCACGTATCTCGGTTTCTCCGGGTCCTACGGCGAAAAAAAAAAAAATTTCGGATCACTATGGCTTTTCGATCATATCTCCCGTTCTATTGCTCGTAGCGCTAAAATTCGGTCGGTTTCGTGTTAAGCGTGAAAATACACATCGAATAGATCCTTGCGGGAGATCGACAGATTGGTAATTCAGTGTTTTTCATGCATCTCGGTTTCTCCGGGTCCTATGGCGAAAAAAAATGAAAATTTCGGATCACTATGGGTTTCCGATCATATCTCCCGTTCTATTGGTCGTATCGCTAAAACTCGGCCGGTTCCGTGTTCAGCGTGAAAAAACACATCGAATAGATCCTTGCGGGAGATCGAAAGATTGGTAATTCAGTGTTTTTCATGCATCTCGGTTTCTCCGGGTCCTATGGCGAACAAAAATGAAAATTTCGGATCACTGTGGGTTTCCGATCATATCTCCCGTTCTATCGTTCGTATAGCTGCAACTAGGTCAGTTTCGTGTTCAGCGTGAAAAAACACATTGAATAAAGTCTTGCGGGAGCTCGAAAGATTGGGATTTTAGTGTTTTTCATGACTCTTGGTTTTTCTCAGTCCTATGGCGAAAAAAATCGGAAATTTCGGGTCACTATGGTTTTTCGATTATATCTCCCGTTCTATCGGTCGTATTGCAAAAACTCCGTTAATTTTGTGTTAAGCGTGAAAAAACACATCGAATAGATCCTTGCGGGAGATCGAAAGATTGGTAATTCAGTGTTTTTCATGTATCTCGGTTTCTCTGGGTCCTATGGCGAAAAAAAAATGAAAATTTCGGATCACTATGGTTTTTCGATCATATCTCCCGTTCTATCGGTCGTATAGCTGAAACTAGGTCAGTTTCGTGTTCAGCGTGAAAAAACACATTAAATAGAGTCTTGCGGGAGCTCGAAAGATTGGAATTTTAGTGTTTTTCATGGCTCTTGGTTTTTCTTAGTCCTATGGCGAAAAAAATCGGAAATTTCGGGTCACTATAGTTTTTCGATTATATCTCCCGTTCTAGAGGTCGTATTGCAAAAACTCGGTCAATTTCGTGTTAAGCGTGAAAAAACACATCGAATAGATCCTTGCGGGAGATCGAAAGATTGGTAATTCAGTGTTTTTCATGTATCTCGGTTTCTCTGGGTCCTATGGCGAAAAAAAAATGAAAATTTCGGATCACTATGGTTTTTCGATCGTATCTCCCGTTCTATCGGTCGTATCGCTAAAACTCGGTCAGTTTCGTGTTCAGCGTGAAAAAACACATTCAATAGAGTCTTGCGGGAGCTCGAAAGATTGGGATTTTAGTGTTTTTCACGTATCTCGGTTTCTCTGTGTCCTATGGCGAAAAAAAAATGAAAATTTCGGATCACTATGGTTTTTCGATCATATCTCCCGTTCTATCGGTCGTATAGCTGAAACTAGGTCAGTTTCGTGTTCAGCGTGAAAAAACACACCGAATAGAATCTTGCGGAAGCTCAAAAGATTGGTAATTCAGTGTTTTTCACGTATCTCGGTTTCTCCGGGTCCTACGGCGAAAAAAAAAAAAATTTCGGATCACTATGGCTTTTCGATCATATCTCCCGTTCTATTGCTCGTAGCGCTAAAATTCGGTCGGTTTCGTGTTAAGCGTGAAAATACACATCGAATAGATCCTTGCGGGAGATCGACAGATTGGTAATTCAGTGTTTTTCATGCATCTCGGTTTCTCCGGGTCCTATGGCGAAAAAAAATGAAAATTTCGGATCACTATGGGTTTCCGATCATATCTCCCGTTCTATTGGTCGTATCGCTAAAACTCGGCCGGTTCCGTGTTCAGCGTGAAAAAACACATCGAATAGATCCTTGCGGGAGATCGAAAGATTGGTAATTCAGTGTTTTTCATGCATCTCGGTTTCTCCGGGTCCTATGGCGAACAAAAATGAAAATTTCGGATCACTGTGGGTTTCCGATCATATCTCCCGTTCTATCGTTCGTATAGCTGCAACTAGGTCAGTTTCGTGTTCAGCGTGAAAAAACACATTGAATAAAGTCTTGCGGGAGCTCGAAAGATTGGGATTTTAGTGTTTTTCATGACTCTTGGTTTTTCTCAGTCCTATGGCGAAAAAAATCGGAAATTTCGGGTCACTATGGTTTTTCGATTATATCTCCCGTTCTATCGGTCGTATTGCAAAAACTCCGTTAATTTTGTGTTAAGCGTGAAAAAACACATCGAATAGATCCTTGCGGGAGATCGAAAGATTGGTAATTCAGTGTTTTTCATGTATCTCGGTTTCTCTGGGTCCTATGGCGAAAAAAAAATGAAAATTTCGGATCACTATGGTTTTTCGATCATATCTCCCGTTCTATCGGTCGTATAGCTGAAACTAGGTCAGTTTCGTGTTCAGCGTGAAAAAACACATTAAATAGAGTCTTGCGGGAGCTCGAAAGATTGGAATTTTAGTGTTTTTCATGGCTCTTGGTTTTTCTTAGTCCTATGGCGAAAAAAATCGGAAATTTCGGGTCACTATAGTTTTTCGATTATATCTCCCGTTCTAGAGGTCGTATTGCAAAAACTCGGTCAATTTCGTGTTAAGCGTGAAAAAACACATCGAATAGATCCTTGCGGGAGATCGAAAGATTGGTAATTCAGTGTTTTTCATGTATCTCGGTTTCTCTGGGTCCTATGGCGAAAAAAAAATGAAAATTTCGGATCACTATGGTTTTTCGATCGTATCTCCCGTTCTATCGGTCGTATCGCTAAAACTCGGTCAGTTTCGTGTTCAGCGTGAAAAAACACATTCAATAGAGTCTTGCGGGAGCTCGAAAGATTGGGATTTTAGTGTTTTTCACGTATCTCGGTTTCTCTGTGTCCTATGGCGAAAAAAAAATGAAAATTTCGGATCACTATGGTTTTTCGATCATATCTCCCGTTCTATCGGTCGTATAGCTGAAACTAGGTCAGTTTCGTGTTCAGCGTGAAAAAACACACCGAATAGAATCTTGCGGAAGCTCAAAAGATTGGTAATTCAGTGTTTTTCACGTATCTCGTTTTCTCCGGGTCCTACGGCGAAAAAAAAAAAAATTTCGGATCACTATGGCTTTTCGATCATATCTCCCGTTCTATTGCTCGTAGCGCTAAAACTCGGTCGGTTTCGTGTTAAGCGTGAAAATACACATCGAATAGATCCTTGCGGGAGATCGACAGATTGGTAATTCAGTGTTTTTCATGCATCTCGGTTTCTCCGGGTCCTATGGCGAAAAAAAATGAAAATTTCGGATCACTATGGGTTTCCGATCATATCTCCCGTTCTATTGGTCGTATCGCTAAAACTCGGCCGGTTCCGTGTTCAGCGTGAAAAAACACATCGAATAGATCCTTGCGGGAGATCGAAAGATTGGTAATTCAGTGTTTTTCATGCATCTCGGTTTCTCCGGGTCCTATGGCGAACAAAAATGAAAATTTCGGATCACTGTGGGTTTCCGATCATATCTCCCGTTCTATCGTTCGTATAGCTGCAACTAGGTCAGTTTCGTGTTCAGCGTGAAAAAACACATTGAATAAAGTCTTGCGGGAGCTCGAAAGATTGGGATTTTAGTGTTTTTCATGACTCTTGGTTTTTCTCAGTCCTATGGCGAAAAAAATCGGAAATTTCGGGTCACTATGGTTTTTCGATTATATCTCCCGTTCTATCGGTCGTATTGCAAAAACTCCGTTAATTTTGTGTTAAGCGTGAAAAAACACATCGAATAGATCCTTGCGGGAGATCGAAAGATTGGTAATTCAGTGTTTTTCATGTATCTCGGTTTCTCTGGGTCCTATGGCGAAAAAAAAATGAAAATTTCGGATCACTATGGTTTTTCGATCATATCTCCCGTTCTATCGGTCGTATAGCTGAAACTAGGTCAGTTTCGTGTTCAGCGTGAAAAAACACATTAAATAGAGTCTTGCGGGAGCTCGAAAGATTGGAATTTTAGTGTTTTTCATGGCTCTTGGTTTTTCTTAGTCCTATGGCGAAAAAAATCGGAAATTTCGGGTCACTATAGTTTTTCGATTATATCTCCCGTTCTAGAGGTCGTATTGCAAAAACTCGGTCAATTTCGTGTTAAGCGTGAAAAAACACATCGAATAGATCCTTGCGGGAGATCGAAAGATTGGTAATTCAGTGTTTTTCATGTATCTCGGTTTCTCTGGGTCCTATGGCGAAAAAAAAATGAAAATTTCGGATCACTATGGTTTTTCGATCGTATCTCCCGTTCTATCGGTCGTATCGCTAAAACTCGGTCAGTTTCGTGTTCAGCGTGAAAAAACACATTCAATAGAGTCTTGCGGGAGCTCGAAAGATTGGGATTTTAGTGTTTTTCACGTATCTCGGTTTCTCTGTGTCCTATGGCGAAAAAAAAATGAAAATTTCGGATCACTATGGTTTTTCGATCATATCTCCCGTTCTATCGGTCGTATAGCTGAAACTAGGTCAGTTTCGTGTTCAGCGTGAAAAAACACACCGAATAGAATCTTGCGGAAGCTCAAAAGATTGGTAATTCAGTGTTTTTCACGTATCTCGGTTTCTCCGGGTCCTACGGCGAAAAAAAAAAAAATTTCGGATCACTATGGCTTTTCGATCATATCTCCCGTTCTATTGCTCGTAGCGCTAAAACTCGGTCGGTTTCGTGTTAAGCGTGAAAATACACATCGAATAGATCCTTGCGGGAGATCGACAGATTGGTAATTCAGTGTTTTTCATGCATCTCGGTTTCTCCGGGTCCTATGGCGAAAAAAAATGAAAATTTCGGATCACTATGGGTTTCCGATCATATCTCCCGTTCTATTGGTCGTATCGCTAAAACTCGGCCGGTTCCGTGTTCAGCGTGAAAAAACACATCGAATAGATCCTTGCGGGAGATCGAAAGATTGGTAATTCAGTGTTTTTCATGCATCTCGGTTTCTCCGGGTCCTATGGCGAACAAAAATGAAAATTTCGGATCACTGTGGGTTTCCGATCATATCTCCCGTTCTTTCGGTCGTATCGCTAAAACTCGGTCGGTTTCATGTTCAGCGTGGGAAAACACATCGAATAGAGTCTTGCGGGAGCTCGAAAGATTGGTAATTCAGTGTTTTTCATGTATCTCGGTTTCTCCGGGTCCTTTGACGAAAAAATATGAAAATTTCGGATCACAATGGTTTTTTGATCATATCTCCCGTTCTATCGGTCGTATAGCTGAAACTAGGTCAGTTTCGTGTTCAGCGTGAAAAAACACATCAAATAGAGTGAGACAGAACTTTTTTCTATCGCGGTTCTCAATCACTTTTCCCGCGAAACGCGTTCTACACCTGGCGCGGCCCGGGTCGGTGGCTGCCAGGGCTCAAGGGGTTTATTCAATTATTTCAAATTTTATTGGGCGCCAGCTAGTCAATAATTACTAGCGATATTTCACTAATTTAATTTATCCAGTTATGAGCAAAAGACAAAAGATTCAAGGGGGGGGGCTCGATTGGATGACCCTTGCAATACAAGCGAGCGAAGATATACAGACAGCAAAGCAGATCGACACAAAACGAATTCAAAAGTACTTACAGTTTTGACGAGTTTTATTTCGTGGATTAATTCCTTTAGTACAATCCTTCTATAATGCTCCACGATTTAATTCCTTGACAATATTCCTTTTGATATAATTCCTTGACAATTTCCTTAATTAACGATACAGTTGGTCAATTGGGCACGAATATGATCCTCTACAATTCTTGACAAAGATTGCTATCCACGTCGAGGATCGAACGACAAGTTGAATAAGATCTTAATTATAACGGCTCTTTGTTCAGATTTTGACTTTTCAAAATGTGAAGTATACAGAAAGCGAGCCGGACGACAAGTCTATAGATAACATAATAAATTACGATCACTCGCCATGAGTGTCGGACTCGAAGTGACGATCTCCGCGGGCCACGGGCCCGTCGCACGATCGCGTAGGGGAGAGGGTGGTCAAAATTTCGGCGCTTGCGCACGCACGGATCGTAGTTCGATCATCGGTCGATAAGTAAATCGACAGAAGGCAACGGCAAAATCTCCATGTCAAAACTATCCTGTCACACCCTCCCCTTTCGAACTTTGACGTGTACTGATGGAGATTTAGCAAAGAAAATTGGGTTTCGGCTTGTGACAGAAAAGGCGTGACAGATTGACAATAAATGTTGCTGTTACCTTGTACCCTTGAATTCGTGGCGCGTCTTGTCGAAGTCTGCTCCTGGATGGAAGAAACAAGTTAGTCATAATATCTCCGCTCGCCTGAATTATGTAAACTGAGCTAAATACGAGCGATGATTCGACGTGGCGTGTGCAATAATAAAGAGTGGAAATCGCTAGGCTTCAACTGAGCTATAATTTCGTTATTTATCAAGTACTCTTATAAAAGACAATTTTATTTAACGAAGTAATGTTATGACATAAATGGGAGTTTTAGCTCCTGATGAGGCGGCGTGTCTGACAAAATAAATACAGGCTCGTCCGAGTGCTCGAGCTGTCGGTTGTCGAATTACTCGCTGGGCTTCTTGAATCTTGTTGGTACGAGAACGGTGACCTCTTCGCCGTGCCGGATTCCTGGACGCTCCTCCATGGTTTTGTCGAGTGTCTTCTTAATGGGAGAGGCGTATAAAGCGCGAACCGCTCGCTCCCGTTTCCAGACGATTTTCACGCTGTTCCAGCTGTCGGATTCACTGGCAGGTTGATGAACAGAGCGTCTTCTTCCCCTGTCTTATTGTGAGATTCGTCGATTTGTTGTAGTTTTCTAACCCTTGTGTCTACTGTCATGTCGTGGTCGGTCCGAATAGTTGTAGGAAACCCGGGGATGTGTCTTGTCATTGCCTCGCGCCCGTGGTTCCGATAAAATGGCGAGATCTTACTTCCGGTATGTGGAGCCGTATTGTAGGCGAACTGGATCTGAGACAATTTGTTATCCCACTCGTATTGCTGTTTGTCAATAAGCGCCATAATCATGGGTTTCATAATTTGATCGACACGTTCAACCGAGCATACTTGCGGATATACTGCAGGAACTGTCAAATGTTCAATGTTTCGAGCTCGAACGAAGGCTTTAACTTCTCCATTGACATACTCGAGCCCGTTGTTGGTAATAATCGACATTGGTGCTCCCCAACGATTGAACAGAGTGTCCAATACTTTGACGATAGTTCTGCCTGACCGAGTTCGGACAGGAAATAGCTCGATGTATTTTGTGTAAAGGTCTTGAACAACAATGATACAAGTATTTCCCTTCTTGGTTCGTGTTTGTGGAACCACGGTGTCAATTGACAGTTGCGCCCACGGTTGCTGCACTGGGCATGACGTTAATAATCCTCAGCCACAAGCCTCATCCAGCTGATCGTCTGACAATTCATCGTCACTTGCCATGGTGGTTAGGATATGAAGCTTAGTGCTTGTTCTCGGCATGGTTCTAAACCGATCAGTCAGATTGTTTGTTTCGGCAAGGGTTTTAATTTGTCCGAGGTGAACGGGTCTGGCGGTTGTCACTGTACTGGTTGGTCGTGTAATAGCCTCACTTATGCCTTCCAACTCAGCAAGCTTAGGTTGAGTTAGTGTGGGTTTCCTGGCTTTTCCCTGCTCTGTAAGGCAGTTCCGTGTTTCGTGACCTATCTGTCGACATCTACAACAAACTAGTTGTCGAGTATTGTTGCAAAACTGCGCACGATGACCGGACTGACCACAGTTTAGACAAATAAATGTGCTCCGATTGAGCGGGGGTTTCTCTGGTCGATTGGTATTTGAGTAGCGTTTGTCATGACTGTCCCCGCGTGTTTTGTCAAACCATTCCAAGTTCTTCTCTGGTTGTCCCGTTAATGACTTTGGGTGTATGTCATCATCGCTATCCACATCCGATCGTTTGCGCATCTGCCTTAGCTTAGACGATTTATAGGGTTTATGACGGTCTGACTGAGCTTTATATTGTCGGTAAAGATACGTCCTATGGTTAGCCCAGTGAAGGAATTCGTCGTAGTTCGTGAGGAATTCGTACTTAGCCTCGGTCATGATACGAGGCGGGAATTTCATGAGGATTAGTCGTAGTTGTTCCTTGAAAGCAGGAGGTCGTTCCATCCGCTCAAAGATGAACCTCACGCGGGTTGCGTATTCGGCGAGCGTCTCCTTACTGTCAACTTCTAAGTCGCGAACCTTGTAGAGGAGGTCTGTGTCTTCCCTCTTGATTCCCCACTCGTAACGAAAGGCTCGGGCAAAATCTTTCCACGTGTGCCAGGACTTCTTCTTGACCAGGTACCATTTGCGGTGGGTACCTTCGAAAACTTTTGACAAATAGGGCACGAACAGATCTCTCCGAATCCCACTCGTAGACAAGAGATCCTTCAGTATCATTAAGAATTCCTCCGGGTCTTTCTCAGTCTCCGGAAAGGAGATCTTCCATGAGCTAACGATTTGCCCAATTTCGACCGACGAGACCTCGTTGTATCTCGATTGAGGCGACGTACTCCCAAATCTACCATGGGAATCTTGTGGTGGCTCGTCGTCACTCGAATCACTGGTGAGCCATGAGAGGCCACCACGCCTTAAAGCAGTCGTTGTTCTCCTACGGCTCGTACGGTGATTCGATACGCGTTGATTATAATTACCGCGTAATCTTGTCGAATTCTGGTCAAAATGTGTGGGTTGGCTAGCTTCATTTCCGCTAACGTAGCGTGCTTGATTGCTACCGGGATCTATCAATTGTTGAGCTGGCTTTTTGGCTATAATTTGGTCTATTATTTGTTGAGCTTGCGCTTGAACTTTCCGATATATTTGGTCCAAATTAGGAACTACAGTGTCGGTGTTGGGCTGGACACTTTGAGGATTGGTCGGGTTAACGTTATCGAGCCCGAAAGAAATATTTTGCACGGCGGGATCGTTTGAAGGGTGTCTAAAATGCGTTTGGGTGTCTCCGAAGTGCACATTACGCAATTCTCTTTCGACAAGACCTTGGTCAGCAGATGGTATGACCGAGTTTTCGTACGGAATTCCTGCCTGCCCGTCGCGTTGACAATTTTCGAACGCATTTTGTTGACAAAAGTTATTGCGTCGATCTATCTCGCGATTTTCCCGATCTAACCGACGGTGTCGCTGAATAATATCAAATGATTCATCGGGATGGTGGGTGTGCCTTCATCGGTTTCCGAATTTGGAAGAGACCCTCCCCTTTCGGACCTTTGGTTCGCGGTCGTTTTGTGAATTGCACCGGTGAGTGATCTAAGCACCGATTTTAGTTTGACAAATTCAGATTTTAAAAAGTCTATCTCTTCCCGTAGATTTCCGTTATCTGGGGGTGAATGGGCGACACTCATTTTGAAGATGTCTTTTAATCGTCGATCGATACAAATGAGATGACAAAATAAAATCGTATGATAACCAAAGAAGTTTCCGTTGAATCCAATCTATTGTCTTTAATTACCATCGGCGGTTTCGAAAGTATTTTGATCTATTGCATCTGATGGTTGAGCAGAAAAATATAAAGTCACCAAATTGGTCCGACCATTGACAAAATAAAGAAGTTCGAGAGTATGAACTAAGCGTTCTTATTACCAGACGATAGCCGCAGTGGGCATAGAACGCAACAATTAGTTGAATACCGACACTAACAACAATTAATTTTAAATGAATTTGCAATTGTAATAACAGAATGAATAATAATTAATTAACAATGGATAATAAAAAATGACAATCAATAAATAATGGATGAATAACAAATAAATAACAATAAATAAATAACGGATGAATAAATAATCAGATAAATAACAATTTAAATTAATACATCATTAACAATAAATAATCAAATAAATAAATAATTGAATAATTAGATAAATAAATAATTTCACAATTAAATAAATAAATAAATAAATGAATAATTGAATAATGAATAAATAAATAATTGAATAAATAAATAAATAAATGAATAATTGAATAATGAATAAAAAAGTAATTAACGAATAACACAAGAATTCAACAATGATCAGTCGATTTTAATCACCGTGGCCGAAGCGAGATTCAAACCACGACAGTGATTTTCTCTTTTTTTTTCCAACATTAATCTGTCAAATATCCGATAACTCGATTCAATCTGCCGTGACCGAAGCAAGATTCAAATCACGACAAAATCTCAATCCACTATATATCGAATATTTTCGACTTTCAAATTTCGATCTCAATATTCAATATTCTCAAATCTCAATTTAGTTAATTTTCAAATTAACGATACCAATATTCGTTATATTCGGCAAAATTATTGTCAGCAACGAAGCAAGATTCAATTGCGACAATATGCCAATTAATTTATCTCAATTTGGTTCGTCGCGACCGAAGCAAGATTCAAATCACGACAAAATCCCGAAATTACAATTTATTTAATTTGACAATATTAATATTCGTCATATTTGACGAATTTCTTCCAAAGCGATGAAGCGAGATTCAATCGCGACAATATAATAATCAAAATCTCTCAACCGTGACCGAAGCAAGATTCGAGTCACAGCAGAGTCTCTCATTCCAATCAATGTACAGAAAACATTCGACTTGTCGTTCGCACCCAATACATCGACGACGACGAAGCAAGATTCAATCGCATCGACGTGACCAATTTTAAATTTTCATTCAAATTTCCAAAAAAAAATATTTCAGTCGAACAATTGAAACAAGATTCAACCGTTCGATCTCCATCCATGGTAAGTTTCAAAATTTATCGAAATAACAGACAGTCCAACCGGCAACAATGTACAAATTGTCGACGACACAAAAGCGGTTACAAAATTCCAATCATATTCTACGAAATATTATTAGTGCAGGCAAAGCGATGAAATATTATAAGCGTTATAGAAGCAAGCGTTACAGCGAGAGAGAAGAACAAGGTCTTTCAATACACTGTTTGTTTACGTTTGGGCCCGCGCTGGCCCTTTGTCCGCGCTCACGGTCACCGAGCGACACGCACGCAGAGACAAAGACTATGTTCGAAAATTCTCGACTCGAAATAATATTCGTTTCTTCAAATAATATTTCCAAAAGTTTCAACAATTTATATTCAAAACTTTGCTAAACAATTTTGTCAAAAAATTTTTTTTTCAAAATTTCCACAATAATTTCACTATGATTTTCCCAGAAATTTAAATAATTAATTTTCAACAATTTTCGATAATAACAATAATTTAAATAATTTCAATACTTTTTAATAATTTCGACAATTTTAAATAATTTTAATAATTTTCAATAACTTTCAATAATTTTTAATAATCTCAATAATTTTCAATAATTAATAAACATTTGAAAATTTTGATTTAACAAATTTCTAAATAAATTTTACGCTTTCCATTTACAATTTTCCGACGGAATTAACAATTAATTTAGACAATGAATTTAGACAGTCAATTTAAACAATTAGTTTGAACAATTATTTTTCCAACGTGCCCCACGTTGGGCGCCAATTGAGACACAACTTTTTTCTATCGCGGTTCTCAATCACTTTTCCCGCGAAACGCGTTCTACACCTGGCGCGGCCCGGGTCGGTGGCTGCCAGGGCTCAAGGGGTTTATTCAATTATTTCAAATTTTATTGGGCGCCAGCTAGTCAATAATTACTAGCGATATTTCACTAATTTAATTTATCCAGTTATGAGCAAAAGACAAAAGATTCAAGGGGGGGGGGGCTCGATTGGATGACCCTTGCAATACAAGCGAGCGAAGATATACAGACAGCAAAGCAGATCGACACAAAACGAATTCAAAAGTACTTACAGTTTTGACGAGTTTTATTTCGTGGATTAATTCCTTTAGTACAATCCTTCTATAATGCTCCACGATTCAATTCCTTGACAATATTCCTTTTGATATAATTCCTTGACAATTTCCTTAATTAACGATACAGTTGGTCAATTGGGCACGAATATGATCCTCTACAATTCTTAACAAAGATTGCTATCCACGTCGAGGATCGAACGACAAGTTGAATAAGACCTTAATTATAACGGCTCTTTGTTCAGATTTTGACTTTTCAAAATGTGAAGTATACAGAAAGCGAGCCGGACGACAAGTCTATAGATAACATAATAAATTACGATCACGCGCCATGAGTGTCGGACTCGAAGTGACGATCTCCGCGGGCCACGGGCCCGTCGCACGATCGCGTAAGGGAGAGGGTGGTCAAAATTTCGGCGCTTGCGCACGCACGGATTGTAGTTCGATCATCGGTCGATAAGTAAATCGACAGAAGGCAACGGCAAAATCTCCATGTCAAAACTATCCTGTCACAAGAGTCTTGCGGGAGCTCGAAAGATTGGGATTTTAGTGTTTTTCATGGCTCTTGGTTTTTCTTAGTCCTATGGCGAAAAAAATCGGAAATTTCGGGTCACTATGGTTTTTCGATTAGATCTCCCGTTCTATCGGTCGTATTGCAAAAACACGGTAAATTTCGTGTTAAGCGTGAAAAAACACATCGAATAGATCCTTGCGGAAGATCGAAAGATTGGTAATTCAGTGTTTTTCATGTATCTCGGTTTCTCTGGGTCCTATGGCGAAAAAAAAATGAAAATTTCGGATCACTATGGTTTTTCGATCATATCTCCCGTTCTATCGGTCGTATGGCTAAAACTCGGTCAGTTCCGTGTTCAGCGTGAAAAAACACATTAAATAGAGTCTTGCGGAAGCTCGAAAGATTGGGATTTTAGTGTTTTTCATGGCTCTTGGTTTTTCATAGTCCTATGGCGAAAAAAATCGGAAATTTCGGGTCACTATAGTTTTTCGATTATATCTCCCGTTCTAGAGGTCGTATTGCAAAAACTCGGTCAATTTCGTGTTAAGCGTGAAAAAACACATCGAATAGATCCTTGCGGAAGATCGAAAGTTTGGTAATTCAGTGTTTTTCATGTATCTCGGTTTCTCTGGGTCCTATGGCGAAAAAAAAATGAAAATTTTGGATCACTATGGTTTTTCGATCATATCTTCCGTTCTATCGGTCGTACCGCTGAAACTCGGTCAGTTTCGTGTTCAGCGTGAAATAACACATTGGATGGAGTCCTGCGGGAGCTCGAGAAATTGGGATTTCAGTGTTTATCATGGCTCTCGGTTTTTCTTAGTCCTATGGCGAAAAAAAACGAAAATTTCGGATCACTATAGTTTTTCGATCATATCTCCCGTTCTATCGGTCGTATCGCTAAAATTCGTTTGGTTTCGTTTTGAGCGTGAAAAATCACATCGAATAGAGCCTTGCGGGAGCTCGGAAGATTGGTAATTCGGTGTTTTTCATGTATCTCGGTTTTTCTGGGTCCTATGGCGAAAAAAAATGAAAATTTCGGATCACTGTGGTTTTTCGATCATATCTCCCGTTTTATCGGTCGTATCGCCGAAACACGGGCAGTTTCGTGTTCAGCGTAAAAAAACACATCGGATAGATCCTTGCGGGAGGTCGAAAGATTGGTAATTCAGTGTTTTTCAAGTATCTCGTTTTCTCCGGGTCCTATGGCGAAGAAAAAATGAAAATTTCGGGTCACTATGGTTTTCCGATCATATATCCCGTTCTATCGGTCGTATCGCTAAAACTCGGCCGGTTTCGTGTTCAGCGTGAAAAAACACATCGAATAGATTCTTGCGGGAGATCGAAAGATTGGTAGTTCAGTGTTTTTCACGTATCTCGGTTTCTCCGGGTCCTATGGCGAAAAAAAATGAAAATTTCGGATCACTGTGGTTTTTCGATCATATCTCCCGTTTTATCGGTCGTATCGCTGAAACACGGGCAGTTTCGTGTTCAGCGTAAAAAAACACATTAAATAGAGTCTTGCGGAAGCTCGAAAGATTGGGATTTTAGTGTTTTTCATGGCTCTTGGTTTTTCATAGTCCTATGGCGAAAAAAATCGGAAATTTCGGGTCACTATAGTTTTTCGATTATATCTCCCGTTCTAGAGGTCGTATTGCAAAAACTCGGTCAATTTCGTGTTAAGCGTGAAAAAACACATCGAATAGATCCTTGCGGAAGATCGAAAGTTTGGTAATTCAGTGTTTTTCATGTATCTCGGTTTCTCTGGGTCCTATGGCGAAAAAAAAATGAAAATTTCGGATCACTATGGTTTTTCGATCATATCTCCCGTTTTATCGGTCGTATCGCTAAAACTCGGTCAGTTTCGTGTTCAGCGTGAAAAAATACATTAAATAGAATCTTGCGGGAGCTCGGAAGATTGGGATTTTAGTGTTTTTCATGGCTCTTGGTTTTTCTTAGTCCTATGGCGGAAAAAAAATGAAAATTTCGGATCACTATGGTTTTTCGATCATATCTCCCGTTCTATTGGTCGTATCGCTAAAACTCGGCCGGTTCCGTGTTCAGCGTGAAAAAACACATCGAATAGATCCTTGCGGGAGATCGGAAGATTGGTAATTCAGTGTTTTTCATGCATCTCGGTTTCTCCGGGTCCTATGGCGAAAAAAAATGAAAATTTCGGATCACTATGGGTTTCCGATCATATCTCCCGTTCTATTGGTCGTATCGCTAAAACTCGGTCAGTTTCGTATTCAGCGTGGAAAATCACATCGACCAGAGCATTGCGGGAGCTCGGAATATTGGTAATTCAGTGTTTTTCATGTACCTTGGTTCTTCTCGGTCCTATGTCGAAAAAAACAGGAATTTTGGATCACTATGGTTTTTGTATCATATCTCCCGTTCTATCGGTCGTATCGCTAAAACCCGGTGAGTGTCGTTCTCAGCGTAAGAAATCACATCAGATTGAGCTTTGCGGAAGCTCGAAAGATTGGTAATCCAGTGTTTTTCATGTACCTCGGTTTTTCTCGGTCCTATGTCGGAAAAAAAAAGAAATTTTGGATCACTATGGTTTTTCGATCATATCTTCCGTTCTATCGGTCGTACCGCTGAAACTCGGTCAGTTTCGTGTTCAGCGTGAAATAACACATTGGATGGAGTCCTGCGGGAGCTCGAGAAATTGGGATTTCAGTGTTTATCATGGCTCTCGGTTTTTCTTAGTCCTATGGCGAAAAAAAACGAAAATTTCGGATCACTATAGTTTTTCGATCATATCTCCCGTTCTATCGGTCGTATCGCTAAAATTCGTTTGGTTTCGTTTTGAGCGTGAAAAATCACATCGAATAGAGCCTTGCGGGAGCTCGGAAGATTGGTAATTCGGTGTTTTTCATGTATCTCGGTTTTTCTGGGTCCTATGGCGAAAAAAAATGAAAATTTCGGATCACTGTGGTTTTTCGATCATATCTCCCGTTTTATCGGTCGTATCGCCGAAACACGGGCAGTTTCGTGTTCAGCGTAAAAAAACACATCGGATAGATCCTTGCGGGAGGTCGAAAGATTGGTAATTCAGTGTTTTTCAAGTATCTCGTTTTCTCCGGGTCCTATGGCGAAGAAAAAATGAAAATTTCGGGTCACTATGGTTTTCCGATCATATATCCCGTTCTATCGGTCGTATCGCTAAAACTCGGCCGGTTTCGTGTTCAGCGTGAAAAAACACATCGAATAGATTCTTGCGGGAGATCGAAAGATTGGTAGTTCAGTGTTTTTCACGTATCTCGGTTTCTCCGGGTCCTATGGCGAAAAAAAATGAAAATTTCGGATCACTGTGGTTTTTCGATCATATCTCCCGTTTTATCGGTCGTATCGCTGAAACACGGGCAGTTTCGTGTTCAGCGTAAAAAAACACATTGAATGGAGTCTTGCGGGAACTCGAAAGATTGGGATGTCAGTGTTTATCATGGCTCTCGGTTTTTCTTAGTCCTATGGCGAAAAAAACCGGAAATTTCGGGTCACTGTGGTTTTTCGATTATATCTCCCGTTCTATCGGTCGTTTTGCAAAAACTCGGTCAATGTCGTGTTCAGCGTGAAAAAACACATCGAATAGAGCCTCGCGAGAGCTCGAAATATTGGTAATTCAGTGTTTTTCATGTAACTCGGTTTCTCCGGGTCCTATAGCAAAAAAAATGAAAATTTCGGATCACTATGGTTTTCCGATCATATCTCCCGTTCTATCGGTCGTATCGCTTAAACTCGGTCAGTTTTATGTTCAGCGTGAGAAAACACATCGGATAGAGCCTTGCAGGAGCTCGAAAGATTGGTAATTCAGTGTTTTTCATGTATCTCGGAATCTCCGGGTCCTATGACGAAAAAAAATGAAAATTTCGGATCACAATGCTTTTTCGATCATATCTCCCGTTCTATCGGTCGTATAGCTGAAACTAGGTCAGTTTCGTGTTCAGCGTGAAAAAACACTGAAACTAGGTCAGTTTCGTGTTCAGCGTGAAAAAACACATTGGATAGAGTCTTGCGGGAGCTCGAAAGATTGGTAATTCAGTGTTTTTCATGTATTTCGGTTTCCCCGGGTCCTATGGCGAAAAAAATGAAAATTTCGGATCACTATGGTTTTTCGATCATATCTCCCGTTCTTTCGGTCGTATTGCAAAAACTCGGTCGGTTTCCTCTTCAGCGTGAAAAATCACATCGACCAGAGCATTGCGGGAGCTCGGAATATTGGTAATTCAGTGTTTTTCATGTACCTTGGTTTTTCTCGGTCCTATGTCGAACAAAACAGGAATTTTGGATCACTATGGTTTTTGTATCATATCTCCCGTTCTATCGGTCGTATCGCTGAAACCCGGTGAGTGTCGTTCTCAGCGTGAAAAATCACATCAGATTGAGCTTTGCGGAAGCTCGAAAGATTGGTAATCCAGTGTTTTTCATGTACCTCGGTTTTTCTCGGTCCTATGTCGGAAAAAAAAAGGAATTTTTGATCACTATGGTTTTTCGACCATATCTACCGTTCTATCGGTCGTATCGCTTGAACTCGGTCGGTTTCATGTTCAGCGTGAAAAAACACATTGGATAGAGCCTTGCGGGAGCTCGAAAGATTGGTAATTCAGTGTTTTTCATGTATCTCGGTTTCTCCGGGTCCTATGACGAAAAAAAATGAAAATTTCGGATCACAATGGTTTTTCGATCATATCTCCCGTTCTATCGGTCGTATCGCTGAAACCCGTTAAGTGTCGTTCTCAGCGTAAGAAATCACATCAGATTGAGCTTTGCGGAAGCTCGAAAGATTGGTAATTCAGTGTTCTTTATGTATCTCGGTTTCTCTGGGTCCTATGGCGAAAAAAAAATGAAAATTTCGGATCACTATGGTTTTTCGATCATATCTCCCGTTCTATCGATCGTATCGCTAAAACTCGGTCAGTTTCGTATTCAGCGTGGAAAATCACATCGACCAGAGCATTGCGGGAGCTCGGAATATTGGTAATTCAGTGTTTTTCATGTACCTTGGTTTTTCTCGGTCCTATGTCGAAAAAAACAGGAATTTTGGATCACTATGGTTTTTGTATCATATCTCCCGTTCTATCGGTCGTATCGCTAAAACCCGGTGAGTGTCGTTCTCAGCGTAAGAAATCACATCAGATTGAGCTTTGCGGAAGCTCGAAAGATTGGTAATCCAGTGTTTTTCATGTACCTCGGTTTTTCTCGGTCCTATGTCGGAAAAAAAAAAGAAATTTTGGATCACTATGGTTTTTCGATCATATCTTCCGTTCTATCGGTCGTACCGCTGAAACTCGGTAAGTTTCGTGTTCAGCGTGAAATAACACATTGGATGGAGTCCTGCGGGAGCTCGAGAGATTGGGATTTCAGTGTTTATCATGGCTCTCGGTTTTTCTTAGTCCTATGGCGAAAAAAAACGAAAATTTCGGATCACTATAGTTTTTCGATCATATCTCCCGTTCTATCGGTCGTATCGCTAAAACTCGTTTGGTTTCGTTTTGAGCGTGAAAAATCACATCGAATAGAGCCTTGCGGGAGCTCGGACGATTGGTAATTCAGTGTTTTTCATGTATCTCGGTTTTTCTGGGTCCTATGGCGAAAAAAAAATGAAAATTTCGGATCACTATGGTTTTTCGATCATATCTTCCGTTCTATCGGTCGTATCGCTGAAACTCGGTCAATTTCGTAATCAGCGTAAAAAAACACATCGGATAGATCCTTGCGGGAGGTCGAAAGATTGGTAATTCAGTGTTTTTCAAGTATCTCGGTTTCTCCGGGTCCTATGGCGAAAAAAAAAAAAAAATTTCGGGTCACTATGGTTTTCCGATCATATATCCCGTTCTATCGGTCGTATCGCTAAAACTCGGCCGGTTTCGTGTTCAGCGTGAAAAAACACATCGAATAGATTCTTGCGGGAGATCGAAAGATTGGTAGTTCAGTGTTTTTCACGTATCTCGGTTTCTCCGGGTCCTATGGCGAAAAAAAATGAAAATTTCGGATCACTGTGGTTTTTCGATCATATCTCCCGTTTTATCGGTCGTATCGCTGAAACACGGGCAGTTTCGTGTTCAGCGTAAAAAAACACATTGAATGGAGTCTTGCGGGAGCTCGAAAGATTGGGATTTCAGTGTTTATCATGGCTCTCGGTTTTTCTTAGTCCTATGGCGAAAAAAACCGGAAATTTCGGGTCACTGTGGTTTTTCGATTATATCTCCCGTTCTATCGGTTGTTTTGCAAAAACTCGGTCGATGTCGTGTTCAGCGTGAAAAAACACATCGAATAGAGCCTTGCGGGAGCTCGAAATCCTGGTAATTCAGTGTTTTTCATGTAACTCGGTTTCTCCGGGTCCTATAGCAAAAAAAATGAAAATTTCGGATCACTATGGTTTTCCGATCATATCTCCCGTTCTATCGGTCTTATCGCTTAAACTCGATCAGTTTTATGTTCAGCGTGAGAAAACACATTGGATAGAGCCTTGCGGGAGCTCGAAAGATTGGTAATTCAGTGTTTTTCATGTATCTCGGAATCTCCGGGTCCTATGACGAAAAAAAATGAAAATTTCGGATCACAATGGTTTTTCGATCATATCTCCCGTTCTATCGGTCGTACAGCTAAAACTAGGTCAGTTTCGTGTCCAGCGTAAAAAAACAGGCCGAATAGAGTCTTGCGGGAGCTCGAAATATTGGTAATTCAGTGTTTTTCATGTATCTCGGTTTCCCCGGGTCCTATGGCGAAAAAAATGAAAATTTCGGATCACTACCGTTTTTCGATCATATCTCCCGTTCTATCGGTCGTATCGCTGGAACCCGATAAGTGTCGTTCTCAGCGTAAGAATTCACATCAGATTGAGCTTTGCGGAAGCTCGAAAGATTGGTAATCCAGTGTTTTTCGAGTACCTCGGTTTTTCTCGGTCCTATGTCGGAAAAAAAAAGAAATTTTGGATCACTATGGTTTTTCGATCATATCTCCCGTTCTATCGGTCGTATAGCTGAAACTAGGTCAGTTTCGTGTTCAGCGTGAAAAAACACATCGAATAGAGTCTTGCGGGAGCTCGAAAAATTGGTAATTCAGTGTTTTTCATATATCTCGGTTTCTCTGGGTCCTTTGGCGAAAAAAAAATGAAAATTTTGGATCACTATGGTTTTTGTATCATATCTCCCGTTCTATCGGTCGTATCGCTGAAACCCGGTGAGTGTCGTTCTCAGCGTAAGAAATCACATCAGATTGAGCTTTGCGGAAGCTCGAAAGATTGGTAATCCAGTGTTTTTCATGTACCTCGGTTTTTCTCGGTCCTATGTCGAAAAAAAAAGAAATTTTGGATAACTATGGTTTTTCGATCATATCTCCTGTTCTATCGGTCGTATCGCTGAAACTCCGGCAGTTTCGTGTTCAGCGTGAAAGAACACATTGAATGGAGTCTTGCGGGAGCTCGAATGATTGGGATTTCAGTGTTTATCATGTATCTCGGTTTTTCGGGGTTCTATGGCGAAAAAAAATGAAAATTTCGGATCACTATGGTTTTTCGATCATATCTTCCGTTCTATCGGTCGTATCGCTGAAACTCGGTCAATTTCGTAATCAGCGTGAAAAAACACATGGGATAGATCCTTGCGGGAGATCGAAAGATTGGTAATTCAGTGTTTTTCAAGTATCTCGGTTTCTCCGGGTCCTATGGCGAAAAAAAAATGAAAATTTCGGGTCACTATGGTTTTCCGATCATATATCCCGTTCTATCGGTCGTATCGCTAAAACTCGGCCGGTTTCGTATTCAGCGTGAAGAAACACATCGAATAGATCCTTGCGGGAGATCGAAAGATTGGTAATTCAGTGTTTTTCATGTATCTCGATTTCTCCGGGTCCTATAGCGAAAAAAATGAAAATTTCGGATCACTATGGTTTTCCGATCATATCTCCCGTTCTATCGGTCGTATCGCTAAAACTCGGCCGGTTTCGTGTTCAGCGTGAAAAAACGAATCGAATAGATCCTTGCGGGAGATCGAAAGATTGGTAGTTCAGTTTTCTTCACGTATCTCGTTTTCTCGGGGTCCTATGGCGAAAAAAAATGAAAATTTCGGATCACTGTGGTTTTTCGATCATATCTCCCGTTTTATCGGTCGTATCGCTGAAACACGGGCAGTTTCGTGTTCAGCGTGAAAAAACACATTGAATGGAGTCTTGCGGGAGCTCGAAAGATTGGGATTTCAGTGTTTATCATGGCTCTCGGTTTTTCTTAGTCCTGTGGCGAAAAAAACCGGAAATTTCGGGTCGCTATGGTTTTTCGATTATATCTCCCGTTCTATCGGTCGTTTTGCAAAAACTCGGTCGATGTCGTGTTCAGCGTGAAAAAACACATCGAATAGAGCCTTGCGGGAGCTCGAAATATTGGTAATTTAGTGTTTTTCATGTAACTCGGTTTCTCCGGGTCCTATAGCAAAAAAAATGAAAATTTCGGATGTTATGTTCCCCGAATGACGAGTGTCTTGTACGAGATCGAGTCACGAAGGAAATAACATATTTTGTATTATTTGTTGTTGGGATTGGTTGCCAATGAAGAGTTGGAACTCACGTAATTCAATGTAGTTTTAAGTTTATTGAAAGATATGTTCGGGTATCTGCTGACACCACAGATATCGTCCGTTCCGCGATATTACAATATGGATTATCGCGGGAACCACGAATTATCGTACCGCGAAGTGACTTGGCTGCTGCCTGATCGTTCGGTAACGCTATGAGAACTTGAGTACAAGTATCGCGATACGAGAGTCTCTTCTCGGGGTGAACTGTCTGGTTTCGAGATTCGTCAAAGACTGACTTTCGGTAGTGAGTCTTACAATTATCGACTCTCAACCGAAAGTTGATGATTAAGATTTTTGCAATTATTGGCCTGATTCGGTCAGCATTACCTGACGGTTCGCCCTCGAGTGAAGAAATGTTTTGCAGTCGAATATCTGCGTTTGCGATATTCGAATTAGATCGCGCGTGCGATCGTTGCTGCATCGGAATGTCGTGAAGCAATTCTACGAGCATGTGGAATTGCTTCATTGTCCCATTTGTTCAAGAAATGTTTAGATGAAATTTACGGGGCACAACATCCGTCCCCCCTGAAAAGAAAAAATTATCGCAGAGAATTTTTTCGTTACATTTGAACAATTTATACATGTAAAAAAAAACACAAACATTTTTAATTTTTTTTTTTTTTTTTTTTTCACTTTTAAACACTTCACTTTCTGAGAAATTACGCTTATTCCTCTTGACCTGGTCGATAGCATCGGTAGCGTTGGTCCAGTTCTTTTGCGAGTTGGCGTTGATTTTTTCGCATCTTATTTTCTACTTTATTTTCTTGGGGTGCAATGTCCCCGAGATTGACCGCGACTGTCGGCGGCGGCGGCTGTGCCGGCGCTGCCGGTGTCGGGTTACGTCTCGTATACAACTTGTATATCGCGTAACTGACCAAGGCTACCGTTGCTATTGTTATTAGACCATACGACCCCCTCACGATAGTATCGTGCAGTTTGTAAGTAAACTGAGAGTCCAATTTTTTTTTATGTCGCTGATTCGTGTTCCGAGGTTCCTAAGCTCCTCGGGATTTCGGAATACATTTTTTATTTTGGTCGGTGATTCGACGTCTTGTTGCGCGGGAACTTCTTTCTCGTAGTCCGACAGTGTGAGGTTACCAGGAGAGAGATAGTTCTCGTAGACCATCTGCGTAATCCTCCTGCCTGTCCGGACGCTGAAGTCCCGGGCGGTTACCGTGCATACCCCTACCAAAGCCAATGTACCTGATCCCTGCAATATTTCGTGTTGCGTTATCCCGTTTTCGCAAACTATGCTGATCGGTTCGGGTTTAGGAGCCACATATAACCATTTACCTGGTTGTAACATAGTTATTATAATCGCACGCGTTAGTCTGGTGACCCGTTTACCGCATTGGAGGCCGTCACCAGTGTCGATTTTTGCGTACGTCTGCACCTCGCATGGCGCGTCGACCCCTAGGGGAAGAGTCGGCTGCGAGGGGAGACAGACGTACTGCCTACCCGTGAGTTTACATTTGTTCAAGTCGTTTGTAGACATTTGAATGAAATTTCTATTTTCCTGATCTACGACTACGATGTCTTCTGTCGTGTCGAGATAAACGAAGGTATTTTCCGTCGATCGGGTGGGTAACGGATATACTTTGCTGACAGTATATTTTCGCTGCCCGATGAGCGGAATCTCGATCACGACGACCATCGTGCCGTTGTGGTAGTACGCCATGGTATCGGTGTAGCGCATGAGTACTGCCATATCAGCTTTATCCAACCTCGTCGGAAATGCACAACCCGACGGTAAGAGTGGCAGTGCGTCGGTGAGATACTGCACGAGTTTTCGTGGTGGTAGTATCGCGACGTCCACTTTTCCGTGTGTAATTTCGGTGACGAGCCTGATTAATTCACGCACGTCGCCGAGCAACGCGCTCACATGCACACTCATGGCAGTGAGACTTTCGTCAAAACGCTGACGTTTTTTCAAGGTTTCCCACTTCCCGGTGAGACTATCACGAACTTCTTTGATTAACATGCGCAACGCGAATTCGTTCGATTCTATGTGTTGCGCGGTAGAATTAAATACGTCGAGGGAAGTCTGGATAACTTGTAGCTGGTCATCAGCTGCGTCCTTTAGCACCCTTTGATTCTCTCGAAGGGCGTCTAATTTTTCTTCGATTCCGGCTGCGTCGTAGGCGTCCATGTTCCCGGTTATCGTCTTAATCATAGTGCCTAGTCCGTCTATCAGCCCTCGCCGCTGTCGCGAGGGATGGGAGCCCAGAAGGTCGTGGTAGGTCTCCATACCAGCCGTGACCTTCTGTACCATGTCAGCTACTGCATCATTGAGGACGGGACATAGGTCATCGGGTTCCGTTTCCTCGGTGCATAGGGTTTGTAAGTCCTTTAGGTATGCGCGTACAGTGTCGCATCTTTCGGCCAGAGGAGTCACGTTCAAGGCAATGGCAAGTCTCCATGTTGCCTTTGCCTCGACGAGGTGTCCCATTTCTTCATAATAAATGCCCGGATTGTAGTCGAAAACCGTTTTTTTGTAGTCCGGTGCGGATTTTGCATTGCAGCTCGCCCAGAGCGAATGCAAGGTAAGCCTGCAACGAAAAGCAGGGTTACCGAGTGTGGGATTGCTGACCTAAAGGTTTTTGCAATTCCCCTTCTTTTATAAAAATTATTTCAGCGCTTCGCGTTCGAAGCCCGGACGTTCGGTCTTCATTCGAAAAATAATTTTTCAAGATGCTAGATCGCTTAATAACCCGAACGACGATTCCATGGTCGACGAACTTTCCATGGGTTTTGGTGGTAAGTAATTTATCATTACTTAATTATCTAATATTCGGTTTAGATTTTTAATTAATTGGTGTTTTTTTTTTTTTTTTTTTTTTGTTGCAGCCTCCCCACATTGACTCGCCATCGAATCTCACTCCGGAGGAGTGGGATATTATTTTCCGATGGGAGTACCATCTTCCCGGTGGACCCATTGGGATGAGGAGATGGGAGGTTCGGCGGAGGAGGTCGATTCGTGCGCTCCGGGCTGCGTGCCGGCGGGCTGTGGACAGCCTCTGGTGCCTCGGGGAGTTCGAGGGCGACGAAGTCCCCATCCCCGATTTCATTGAGTTGCTTCGGCTCTTTGGCGAAGATATTTTTTAAAATTTTTGTTTAAAATTTTCTCTTCTATGTATTTTTGAAAATTTTTTTGCGATCCGATCCCAGTGGGATCGGGTCAAATAAATGTTTTAAAATGTTAAAATGATTTTTTTTTTTATTTCGCGAAACCCGATCCCCTCGTACTTTATTTACTTAGATTTGGGTTATTTTTAAATTATTAATTTCAATAATTAGATATATAAATGATAAAACTCTTTCTTTTTTCAATGCTGCGGCGCGTTCAGCCGATGTGCTGACGCGCGCATTCCTTTCTCCTTCTCTCTCTTCTTTTCTTCGTCGCGTTCCGTGGGTGAACCGACGCACGTTGATTTCAAGAGTCTTTCTTTTTTTTATTACCATTTCATCATTGGATATATATGTATACACATATATTCATTCAGTGTAAATATATATATATATATATATTTTTTTTTTCTTTTTGAGTTCAAGGCATTTAATGGTCCACGACCAATTTTAGCCGGTTCGGATGGACCACAAGGGTCTTCCGCCCTTTTCCTATAGCATAGGTGACCGGGGTTCGTCGCTCGGTCACCTCGTAAGGCCCTGTCCATTTGGGCGTCAATTTTGCGGATCGGCCTCTTCGCACGGTTTCGTCGTGCAAGAGCACCCGATCGCCTACGCGAAATTCTATCTGCTTGGCATCCTTGTCGTAAGATAGTTTCGCTCTCTCTTTTGCGTGCACGAGGTTGTCGCGGGCGACTCGCCATGCCGCCCGCAACCTCTCGCGCAACTCATCCGCATAATGGTCGTAGGTGTATGTTTTACGCGGCTCCTGTTTTACCGCTGTTGGTAACACTGCCTGCTGACCAAACACAAGCTCATGCGGGGATAGTCCCGTAGCCGTGTGTGGCGTGGTATTGTACGTAAACATAGCGTACGGTAACCACTCGTCCCAATTACTCTGATCCTCCTCGATAAAATGGCGGAGATACTCAGCGAGTGTTCGATGAGATCTCTCCAATGCGCCATTGCTCTCGGGATGGTAAGCCGTAGTTTGGATCTTTTTTATGCGCAACAATCTGCATGTTTCTTTGAAAGTTGCGCTCAGGAAATTAGTACCTTGGTCGGTAAGGATGGTCTCCGGGGTACCATATCGGCATATCACGTCCTCTACGAGTGCTCTAGCCACTGTGGAGGCCTCTTGATTTTCGATGGCCATCGCAGCGCTATATTTTGTAAGAGCATCCTGAAACGTAAGTATATATTTATTGCCTCTAGGAGATTCGGGAAGCGGACCAACGATATCAATAGCCGCTTTTTCGAATGCTTTTCCGGGAGTATCCGTCACGACCATGGGAACTCGCTCTTTCCTACGGAGCTTATTCTTTTGACAGTGAATGCAGCAGGAAATATGTTCCTCCACATCCTTTTTTATGCCGGGCCAATCATATTTGGTTCGGATCCTTGACAGGGTCCTTTTAAAACCTTGATGGCCGCCGAGGGGCGCATCGTGATACTCGTGGAGTATCTGTGCACGATCCTCGGGGCGAGGACAGGTTACGCCACTGCGGCAGCCACGTTCTTCCTTCGCATGCGTGTCTCCGTCGCTCTCCGGTGGCGAACGCGTATCGCTACCTGCCCCGCTCTCCGCTTCCTCACCCGCCGGCGCTCGATGCCCCTCGCTGTCGGTGGCCGCACCGCTGGCGGTGGGAGTTTCTCCGTCACACGCGGGTGATGCGCGCTCTCTCTTCTCGCGCTCTCCTTTTGTTCCGATCTTCGCAGCGCGGGCACCCGTGCGGCGGCGGACTTCTGTCTCTTTCCCGCCCGCTACAGGTCTCTTGCTTGTCTCGGCCGTCCTCTTTGTTCCGTCTTTCGTATTTCTTGCGCTGTTCTTCTCGTGCACGATGTTTCTCTCTCTCTCTTTCCTTTGGGCTCTCGTCATCGCACATATACGACTTAAAGCATCGGCGTTTGTATTTTTCTTTCCGGCTTTATATTCTATGTCGAACTCATGCTCGGATAATTTAATTCTCCATCGCATGAGTCGAGAACCGGGGTCTTTGACGCCGAAAAGCCAGGTAAGAGGTTGGTGATCTGTTACCACCTTGAAACGCGTACCATACACATACGGCCGAAACTGAGCTATACCCCACACGATCGCGAGTAATTCTTTCTCGGTCGTGGTATAGTTTTGCTCCGCCTTGGACAGCGTTCGACTAGCGAAACATATCGGAAGATCCTCACCGATTTTCCCCTGTGACAGTATTGCGCCGATTGCTTTATCGGACGCATCCGTCGTAACCACGAACGTTTTGCTGAAATCCGGGTATTGCAACACCGGTGCCTTCGTCATCGAGATTTTAAGCTCCTCGAACGCGGCGTCTCGAGATGCGGTCCACTCGAACGCAGCATCTTTACGCACGAGTTCGGTGAGGGGCTTAGCAATTTTCGAAAAATCTTTAATAAATTTTCGGTAATATCCGGCCAATCCGAGAAATGACTGTATTCCCTTTACATTGATCGGTACCGGAAAATTCTTCACGGCAGAAATTTTCTCGGGGTCTGCTTGTACCCCATTTTCTGAAATGATGTGTCCGAGATAATGAGTTTCTTTTCGTAAAAACTGGCATTTCCCGGGCTGCAGAACTAGCCTCGCTTCTCTGAGGCGCTGGAGAACTTCTTTAAGTCGTCCATTATGCTCCTCGAGTGTTTTACCATGGATGACTATATCGTCCAGGTAAACATAGCATTTTATGCCGTCCAACCCCGCTAATACCGAATTCATTAGCCGTTGAAAGGTTGGAGGCGCATTTTTTAGACCAAATGGCATTCGATTGTACTCGAAATGCCCCTGGGGAGTAGAAAACGCAGTTTTTTCTTTATCCTCGTCCGCCATCGGTATCTGATGAAATCCTGATGCGAGATCGAGTGTCGAAAAATATCTCGCTTTCCCCAATTGGTCCAATATTTCTGTGATGTTCAGTAACGGGTACGAGTCCCCGATGGTTGCTTCGTTTAACTTACGGAAGTCTACCACGACTCGTAATCGCCGTTCCCCGTTAGCATCCGGTTTTTTGGCCACGACTAACAGCGGAGCATTCCATTGACTTTTGCTCGGCTGTATAACGTTGGCTGCCAACATTTCCTCTGTTTGTTTTTCGACTTCCTTTTTGTGCGCTTCCGGAAGTCGATAAGGGTGGACCTTCGCTGGTAAGGTCCCTTCCTTCAGGGGAATTTTGTGCTCCACCATGTGAGTGCACGGCAATTTGTCTCCTGGCAAATGAAAAACATCCTCAAATTCGCGAATTATATTTTCGAGCGAACTTTCTTCTTCCTCGTTTAAATGCACGCGGTCGAGCTCACGTCGTAGTAATTCCAGACGCTCGGCTCCCCTGCCCACGCGCACCGCACCTACACTGAGTGTCTCGGCCGCGCTATCGTCCAGCGGCTCGAGTTTCACCGTAGGTCGTGCAACCGTGCACGTGCTGTCGCTTGTGTTTACCAAACGGACAGCGCAACTATTTCCGCGTGGTGGAGTTATGCACGCACCCATCATTATGCCGTTTTCTATTTCGGTTTTTTCGACGAGTCCGATTTTTTTACTTTTCGTCTTCGCGTTTACAATCGTTTCGCTCCGCGGAGGAAGAGTTAATTTATTCGATCCGTCGATGAGGGGCATGTGATGTCCATATAATTTCAATGTTTCCCCGCTAAGAATGTCGGCTTTATGTTTTTTAATAAAATCCATACCGAGTATTCCCTGCACCTTTAGGGGTACGTCATCCTCCACCACCTGAAACCAGTGTTTCACGGCGATAGCTGGTATATTAAGAACGATTTCGGCTTTGCATATGGGACGAAACTTTCCCCCAGATATGCCTTCAAGCTCGACATCGCTATCTTCAATTTTTGTGTTCAGTAACAAACATCCTCGTTTGATTACGCAACATTGAGCGCCGGTATCGGCTTTCAATGTCAGCATACCGTCGCTGGCGCTTCGCGATACAATGTCGAAGTCGCTAGCGTAAGTTAACGACGAGTTCGACACATGTAACACTTGTCGCGTGGGTGGCGACGACGTCGCGCTCGGTGCATCTACGTCGGTGTCGGATGACGCGGAAGACGACGGGGCGGGCAGGTCTCGCAGCGTGCGATATTTTGCTGACTCGTTAGTATTTATTTGTCGTACATCGTGTATCGACAGCATGTTTATACTTAACGAGCCTAACACCCTACCCGAGCTATTTCGACCATTATTATGTCGTGAATCATCCCTTTTTTTCCGCGTTTCTTCCCCTCGTCGATGCTCCGACCGTTGTCGTTGTCGTTGCGGTTGTTGTTGCTGTTGTTGTTGCTGTTGCCGCGGTTGGCGATCGTCGTTGTTATTCTTTTTCTCGTACAACCTTTTCCGACAATCCTTCCAGGTGTGGCCCTTGTAGTTGCAAAATTCGCACACAACATCCACCTGGTTTATCGATCGTCCACGGTCCGTTGCTGGCAGGCTCGCTCGTCCAGATTGGCGAGGACAACTTCGTGACACGTGCCCCCCACTCCCGCAGTTGAAACAATTTCTTCCTCCGGTGCTTAGGGCTGGCATGCTTCTTCGCGTTGAACTCGTGCTGGTGGGTTTGGGTCCTTTTGAATTGATCATGTTACTGATCTCGATTGCACCGTTTACTGACTCGTGCAATGTCGCGTAATTTCGAGATCGCACGATCACTTGTACCTGACCCAGCAACCCATTTTCGAAATTGAGCTGCGCATTTTTCCGTGTGACCTCCTCGATCGTTCTCGCGTCCCGAGACGTAGCTATTCCTTCACAAATTTTTCCTAACAGCTCGACGGTGAGTACCTCCGTCCTGGTCGCGTAGGCTGCTACCCCCTCGTTCGGACCTTGCTGGAGCGAGTTAAATTCAACTTGTAGGGCCGCAAGCGATTTTCGTTGCTTATACAGAGCTTCTAACTCGGTCCTCAGCTCGCCCATCGTAGTAATCCCCTTGTGTTTGAGCTCCTGGGCAGCTCGACCGCTGAGATGACTGGAGATTATAAATTCCAGTAACGTGCTATGCTTGCGGTATTCGGTTCGTCGAAACGCTGCGTCGCATGACCGGAGGAAATCGTCGAGTTGATCTGGACTTCCTCCGTCGTACCTTCTTATTTGTCGCAGGGCCAGATCAAGACTTACTGTACAATCATCGGAGTCGGAATCGTGATCGTGCCGTTCTTGTCTCGAATTTCCGCCACCCTCACGTAGTTGACCTTCGGCCCGCTCCATTCGTTCAGTTACGTCCAGTAACCGCCCTTCGAGCGCCTTGATCAGCTCGTACGGATCACTGTCAACCTCTCGAAGGGTCTCGGCTAAATTCCGACGGGCGGATGGCATTGAATCGGTCATCCTTTGTCTCCTACGATCGAGCTCGCGTTCGAGCAACGCAATCTCTTCCTGCTCGTCGCGAAGGGTTTTGTCGATGTTACTACCATCCGGCCCTCCTAGGTCCTTTGGGAATTTTGGGATTGCCCCAAGGTTCCCCCCCTAGTTCGCGATGTGAAGCTCTTTCCCGGTGGGTAACCTCGAGCTTCGTCAACGAGGCGTTCGATTCCCTCATCGATCATTTTTTCCGAAATTCTCACGCGAGGAATCAGCGGCGCGGGGGGCAGATCCTTATCTGAATCGGTCTCTTCCTCAAAAGACGTACCGCGTTTCGAGTTTACTCCGAATTAGGATCGTAGACTCGTTGCTAGAGTTGATTGTCGCCCCATAGGGATTCTTCCCGACGGCGATAATTGTCGCAACGCGCGATCCGTTTTAAATGTAATATCACCGAGTGCTGCCGCAAGCCCAGCCGCGGCTCCGACACCTTCGGCCGGTAAGCGCGATTCTAGAGAACTTCCACGGCGGGGGCGGTCACGTCGTTTGCCTTCTGACATTTTTTTTTTTTTTTTATCCCTACACGACCGTGCGTAGCTACCGGTTTTAATCGCGAGGTTATTATCAAAATCGTTAACGGAGTTACGTACTACTGATAAACGTAACTCGCTCGCGTCTGCTGGCGTAACGAAATTTACCCGTCCTCGAATGCTCGAATTTTTATTTTGCGAGATAGACCGACCTAAACCTGTCGTCCTGCTGACGTTAATCTATTCACAAATTTGATCGTTTCTTTGTTTTCGCGAATAACGATGCACAAAAATTCCGTGAGAATTATTTCAATTAAATTTTCGAAATATTTTTTTTTTCCACTATCGTTATCGATCGCAAGTTTTGGCTTTGGTACAAGGGTTTTAAAGATAAGGTAACCGCCACTTACAGGATGAAGATCCCTGTTGTCATGACGGGTGAACAGCTGGGCGTCGTCGTGTTGATCGTGTCCACGCTGTTCCGTTGAGCCGTTGTCCCCGTGCCCCAGTCTCCGCGTCCTTGTCTTCTGCTGACTCTGCGCTGGCGGGTACCTCGTTGACTCACACACAACACTTCGAATAATGTGTTGTACCAGGCTAATGGCCTCGACGTCTGCGTGTCGGGTTTAGCACTGGCTTTAATATCAGTCAATGAATTTTTAAAAACTGCACTGATTTTACTTTGGCAAATCCCACCGCTGCCACCAATGTTATGTTCCCCGAATGACAAGTGTCTCGTACGAGATCGAGTCACGAAGGAAATAATATATTTTGTATTATTTGTTGTTGGGATTGGTTGCCAATGAAGAGTTGGAACTCACGTAATTCAATGTAGTTTTAAGTTTATTGAAAGATATGTTCGGGTATCTGCTGACACCACAGATATCGTCCGTTCCGCGATATTACAATATGGATTATCACGGGAACCACGAATTATCGTACCGCGAAGTGACTTGGCTGCTGCCTGATCGTTCGGTAACGCTATGAGAACTTGAGTACAAGTATCGCGATACGAGAGTCTCTTCTCGGGGTGAACCGTCTGGTTTCGAGATTCGTCAAAGACTGACTTTCGGTAGTGAGTCCTTACAATTATCGACTCTCAACCGAAAGTTGATGATTAAGATTTTTGCAATTATTGGCCTGATTCGGTCAGCATTACCTGACGGTTCGCCCTCGAGTTATTGATTTATTTCGAAATTCGATTTCGAGTGAAGAAATGTTTCGCAGTCGAATATCTGCGTTTGCGATATTCGAATTAGATCGCGCGTGCGATCGTTGCTGCATCGGAATGTCGTGAAGCAATTCTACGAGCATGTGGAATTGCTTCATTGTCCCATTTGTTTAAGAAATGTTTAAATGAAATTTACGGGGCACAACACGGATCGCTATGGTTTTCCGATCATATCTCCCGTTCTATCGGTCGTATAGCTGAAACTAGGTCAGTTTTGTGTTCAGCGTGAAAAAACACATTGAATAGAGTCTTGCGGGGGCTCGAAAAATTGGTAATTCAGTGTTTTTCATGTATCTCGGTTTCCCCGGGTCCTATGGCGAAAAAAATGAAAATTTCGGATCACAATGGTTTTTCGATCATATCTCCCGTTCTATCGGTCGTATCGCTAAAACTCGGTCAGTTTCGTATTCAGCGTGAAAAATCACATCGACCAGAGCATTGCGGGAGCTCGGAATATTGGTAATTCAGTGTTTTTCATGTACCTTGGTTTTTCTCGGTCCTATGTCGAAAAAAACAGGAATTTTGGATCACTATGGTTTGTAACACGGGCTTTTACCCCCGCGCACCTTCGCCGCTCCTCCGCTGCACGCCCTGGGCGCCAGCCGCCAAAAGACGACCCTAGAAAACAATTCCTGATGCGACTCAGGACCGACTATATTTTTGGGGCGGCAGCGGGGAGACGATGCGGGCTTCACCGCTAGCTCAGCCTTTTCTCGCGGGTAGAGGGGCGTGGGCCGATACGACAACAAGGAAAAATAAACAGAAAGGCGACGATTAAAATTTAATACGTTTATTTGCTGTTGAAATATTTTCGCCAGCCAAATTGCTCAATCTTGAGCGACCGAATTACAATTCCAAAATAATTCGAACGGGATCAACCCACAATAATATAACATAAATAACGCTTCTATTTCGGTCGTTCGTGGTTTTCATTTGACAAACATTTTATTGGCGTAACAAAAGGCTAACAATAATTAAACTAACCTGACATTCAATCTACAACAACCCGCCGTCTCGGGCCCCTCGGTCTACGATAGCAATACTAAACTGTCGGACTCTAATGGCGGAGAACTTTCCGACAACGATCAACACGAGGGTATCTCTCACAAATTAACTAATTTACGGACGGATAGACTAACGTGAAAAACAATATGACAAATAACGGCAATCGGAAAAACGAACGCAAAAATATTCTTCTCTAATGAATTACGATACGGAAAGCTTCTAATAAAATTACCACCCACAAAAACGGAGTGGGCCCTTCACGCCAGCACACTCTCCTCCAGAAGTTTACAAATCAAAGGTCCGACACGAAAAATTACTCTAAATGAATTTACTCTTAAATTCACTCTCCTGGAGTTCAGCAGCACCAAAACCACCGGGCTCGCCCGTTTCGATACGATAGCCACCGAGATTTTTCAGACACCACGTGGCGTGGTTCTCAGACAGCTCTTTTGTCACAAATTACGACATCTCGGTAGTACTCACAGCTTACACAAATTTTCGACAACGTGGCCAGGCCCGGGATAACGGTACTCACGGACCCACTGGTACTGGTTCTCGCCGATGTCCACGTCCTTTCCAGGGGGTATGGTGTTGGAGAGAGCTGAGGTTGTCGACCACCTCCGACGAAAGCTGAGCGTGAAGAGAGCGACTCGATGTTCGTCTCCGGGGGCCTCAGTTGGACTATCCCCTCCCTCGAGTCGCCAAATTTGGTCCGCTCATACCAGGTCTATCTCCCGGCAGACACGGGAGCTAGTGACTCCGCAACATCTCACAACCCAATCTGACTGAATTAAAATACCGACAGCGCTGATTTTGAGAATTACGGTCCCGCTCTTATCGGCGGATGACCGGCAGTTCGGGTGAACGAGATTTTCGGATGCTTTCCTCCCAGTAGCGTTGTCGGTGAAATGTTGGCCCCGCCTCAGCCTGCAGTGCGATGCGAACTAGGCCCACGCTGGCTCCAATCCCTGTAGAAAGATTGTGATTGGCCGCCAGCGTCCTGGCTCCGGAAGTGGGTCCCAGATTCGTCGATGAAATGAATTTTCCGGTGAGCCAGGGGCTGCTCCGGGGCGATTAATTGCTCACCATTGTTTACCGAGCGCTCCGTCGACGGTGCAGCGACTCGGTCGGCGTGAGGCAGTGGGTAGGCCCTCAAAGTTTCGCCCAACTCCACTCCTACGCTCCATAACTGGGGGACTCCGGCCCGAGGGATGCGGACCGCGAGTCCCAATCGTTTGCGGCATCCCTCCGTCAAACGATGAGGCTGACTGCAAACCACCTCGGACTCCTCAGTTTCCGAGGGGCTAACGACGATCCCTGGTGAGTGAGGGACGTCGTGCTGGTTGTGTGGTGTGGAAGACGACCTTCTCCCGTCCCTAGGTGTGGCACCGCAGTACCAGTGGCCCGAAACTCATCGAATAAAAATCGCAAGAGACAGCAAAAAAAAACCTATGTTATTAACTACGACCAAATTTAATTACTATTCTGATTTCTGGAGGGAGGGTCGGTGGTGGACGACGACAGCTGCGGATGTTGTTGACGCGACAGCGAAGTAACGGGGTGCGTGAAAAAGCACCACGTTACAGGTTTTTGTATCATATCTCCCGTTCTATCGGTCGTATCGCTGAAACCCGATGAGTGTCGTTCTCAGCGTAAGAATTCACATCAGATTGAGCTTTGCGGAAGCTCGAAAGATTGGTAATCCAGTGTTTTTCATGTACCTCGGTTTTTCTCGGTCCTATGTCGGAAAAAAAAAAGAAATTTTGGATCACTATGGTTTTTCGATCATATCTCCCGTTCTATCGGTCGTATAGCTGAAACTAGGTCAGTTTCGTGTTCAGCGTGAAAAAACACATCGAATAGAGTCTTGCGGGAGCTCGAAAGATTGGTAATTCAGTGTTTTTCATGTATCTCGGTTTCTCTGGGTCCTATAGCGAAAAAAAAAATGAAAATTTCGGATCACTACCGTTTTTCGATCATATCTCCCGTTCTATCGGTTGTATCCCTAAAACTCGGTCAGTTTCGTATTCAGCGTGAAAAATCACATCGATCAGAGCATTGCGGGAGCTCGGAATATTGGTAATTCAGTGTTTTTCATGTACCTCGGTTTTTCTCGGTCCTATGTCGAAAAAAAAAGGAATTTTGGATCACTATGGTTTTTGTATCATATCTCCCGTTCTATCGGTCGTATCGCTGAAACCCGATGAGTGTCGTTCTCAGCGTAAGAATTCACATCAGATTGAGCTTTGCGGAAGCTCGAAAGATTGGTAATCCAGTGTTTTTCATGTACCTCGGTTTTTCGCGGTCCTATGTCGGAAAAAAAAAGAAATTTTGGATCACTATGGTTTTTCGATCATATCTCCCGTTCTATCGGTCGTATAGCTGAAACTAGGTCAGTTTCGTGTTCAGCGTGAAAAAACACATCGAATAGAGTCTTGCGGGAGCTCGAAAGATTGGTAATTCAGTGTTTTTCATGTATCTCGGTTTCTCTGGGTCCTATGGCGAAAAAAAAATGAAAATTTCGGATCACTATGGTTTTTTGATCATATCTCCCGTTCTATCGGTCGTATCGCTAAAACTCGGTCAGTTTCGTATTCAGCGTGAAAAATCACATCGACCAGAGCATTGCGGGAGCTCGGAATATTGGTAATTCAGTGTTTTTCATGTACCTCGGTTTTTCTCGGTCCTATGTCGGAAAAAACAGGAATTTTGGATCACTATGGTTTTTGTATCATATCTCCCGTTCTATCGGTGGTATCGCTGATACCTGGTAAGTGTCGTTCTCAGCGTAAGAAATCACATCAGATTGAGCTTTGCGGAAGCTCGAAAGATTGGTAATCCAGTGTTTTTCATGTACCTCGGTTTTTCTCGGTCCTATGTCGGAAAAAAAAGAAATTTTGGATAACTATGGTTTTTCGATCATATCTCCCGTTCTATCGGTCGTATTGCTGAAACTCGGGCAGTTTCGTGTTCAGCGTGAAAAAACACATTGAATGTAGTCTTGCGGGAGCTCGAAAGATTGGGATTTCAGTGTTTATCATGGCTCTCGGTTTTTCTTAGTCCTACGGCGAAAAAAACCGGAAATTTCGGATTACTATGGTTTTTCGATCATATCTCCCGTTCTATCGGTCGTATCGCTGAAACTCGGTCGGTTTCGTGTTCAGCGTGAGAAAACACATCGGATAGAGCCTTGCGGGAGCTCGAAAGATTGGTAATTCAGTGTTTTTCATGTATCTCGGTTTCTTCGTGTCCTATAGCGAAAAAAATGAAAATTTCGAATCACTATGGTTTTCCGATCATATCTCCCGTTCTATCGGTCGTATCGCTAAAACTCGGCCGGTTTCGTATTCAGCGTGAAAAAACACATCGAATAGATCCTTGCGGGAGATCGAAAGGTTGGTAATTCAGTGTTTTTCATGTATCTCGGTTTCTCCGGGTCCTATAGCGACAAAAATGAAAATTTCGGATCACTATGGTTTTCCGATCATATCTCCCGTTCTATCGGTCGTATCGCTAAAACTCGGTCGGTTTCGTGTTCAGCGTGAGAAATCACATCGGATAGAGCCTTTCGGGAGCTCGAAATATTGGTAATTCAGTTTTTTTTATGTATCTCGGTTTCTCCGGGTCCTATGCCGAAAAAAAAATGAAAATTTCGGATCACTATGGTTTTTCGATCATATCTCCCGTTCTATCGTTCGTATTGCAAAAACTCGATCAATTTCGTAATCAGCGTGAAAAAACACATCGAAAAGATCCTTGCGGGAGATCGGAAGATTGGTAATTCAGTGTTTTTCATATATCTCGGTTTCTCCGGGTCCTATGGCGAAAAAAAATGAAAATTTCGGATCACCATGGTTTTTCGATCATATCTCCCGTTCTATCGGTCGTATCGCTGAAACTCGGGCAGTTTCGTGTTCAGCGTGAAAAAACACATTGAATAGAGCCTTGCTGGAGCTCGAAATATTGGTAATTCAGTGTTTCTCTTGTATCTCGGTTTCTCCGGGTCCTCTGGCGAAAAAAAATGAAAATTTCGGATCACCATGGTTTTTCGATCATATCTCCCGTTCTATCGGTCGTATCGCTAAAACTCGGTCGGTTTCGTGTTAAGCGTAAAAAACACATCGAATAGAGCCTTGCTGGAGCTCGAAATATTGGTAATTCAGTGTTTTTCATGTATCTCGGTTTCTCCGGGTCCTATAGCGACAAAAATGAAAATTTCGGATCACTATGGTTTTCCGATCATATCTCCCGATCTATCGGTCGTATCGCTAAAACTCGTTTGGTTTCGTGTTTAGCGTGAGAAATCACATCGGATAGAGCCTTTCGGGAGCTCGAAATATTGGTAATTCAGTGTTTTTTATGTACCTCGGTTTCTCCGGGTCTTATGCCGAAAAAAAATGAAAATTTCAGATCACTATGGTTTTTCGATCATATCTCCCGTTCTATCGGTCGTATTGCAAAAACTCGATCAATTTCGTAATCAGCGTGAAAAAACACATCGAAAAGATCCTTGCGGGAGATCGGAAGATTGGTAATTCAGTGTTTTTCATATATCTCGGTTTCTCCGGGTCCTATGGCAAAAAAAAATGAAAATTTTGGATCACTATGATTTTTCGATAATATCTCCCGTTCTATCTGTCGTATCGCTAAAACTCGGTCGGTTTCGTGTTAAGCGTAAAAAACTCATCGAATAGAGCCTTGCTGGAGCTCGAAATATTGGTAATTCAGTGTCTTTTATGTACCTCGGTTTCTCCGGGTCCTCCCACACAGCAAAAAGACGTCCAAAGTACGTCTTTCGGACGTCTCGACAGTTGTCTCGTGATGGTATTGGGATGGTCCCATGGGACTCCCATGCGCTTTTAAATGTCCGCTATGTGTTACCGGAATGGGACAATCCCACTGACGTCCCTGCGATGTCCAAAGATTTGCTTATATGCATATCCGTAAAAAAACGCTTGCGAAATAATTATTTATTTGTTAAATCAATTTTTTTTTGGCCGACAGTCGACATATCGTTATATTAATTCAATTATTTGACCAATATGAATTAAAAAAAAAAGTTGTCCGGAAATGCAATTTGCATTTCGGAAAGATGGCACTGCGGGGATTCGAACCTACGACCTGACGGACTGACCTATCTACCTAACTAATAACTACCTAACTTAAACCACTACGCTAATCTGACTATTGAGATTGTACCATTACTTTACGCTCATATAACGCACATCTAACAGGAACACAGAGAGTGTTATTTTCCTCACTCAGTGACTGAAATACTCAAGTATAAGACTTTTGTCCTATAAGACCTCATGTTATAGTCTTACTCGTACCTCCCATAGACGTCCATGAAAAAGTGCATTGGGATCGTCTACTAACGGTTACGACAGGACATTCTTAAGTCATCCTATATTAATCCCGGGTAGAACAGTGTCTTACTAGTACCTCCCACAGATGTCTATAAGAGAGTGCAGTGTGATCGTCTACGAATGGTCACGGGAGGATATCCACAAGCCATCCTATATTAATCCCGGGTAGAACAGTGTCCTACTAGTACCTCGAACAGACGTCCATAAGAGAGTGCACAGCGATCGTCTACAAATGGTCACGACAGGACATCCTCAAGCCATCCTATATTAATCCCGGGTGGAACAATTTCTCACCGGCACCTCCCACAGACGTCTATAAGAGAGTGCACAGCGATCGTCTATTAACGGTTACGACAGGACATCCTCAAGCCATCCCATATTAATCCCGGGTAGAACAGTGTCTTACTAGTACCTCCCACAGATGTCTATAAGAGAGTGCAGTGTGATCGTCTACTCATGGTCACGGGAGGATATCCACAAGCCATCCTATATTAATCCCGGGTAGAACAGTGTCCTACTAGTACCTCGAACAGACGTCCATAAGAGAGTGCACAGCGATCGTCTACAAATGGTCACGACAGGACATCCTCAAGCCATCCTATATTAATCCCGGGTGGAACAATGTCTCACTGGCACCTCCCACAGACGTCTATAAGAGAGTGCACTGCGATCGTCTACAAGCGGTCACGACAGGACATCCTCAAGCCATCCTATATTAATCCCGGGTAGAACAATGTCTCACTAGTACCTCCCACAGACGTCTATAGGACGTTCTATCTTGCAGAGACCCGAATAGGACTGTATCAGGATGATCCCGGGATCAATTTTGCTGTGTGGGCTATGCCGAAAAAAAATGAAAATTTCGGATCACTATGGTTTTTCGATCATATCTCCCGTTCTATCGGTCGTATTGCAAAAACTCGATCAATTTCGTAATCAGCGTGAAAAAACACATCGAAAAGATCCTTGCGGGAAATCGGAAGATTGGTAATTCAGTGTTTTTCATATATCTCGGTTTCTCCGGGTCCTATGGCAAAAAAAAATGAAAATTTTGGATCACTATGATTTTTCGATAATATCTCCCGTTTTATCTGTCGTATCGCTGAAACTCGGTCGGTTTCCTCTCCAGCGTGAAAAATCACATCGACCAGAGCATTGCGGGAGCTCGAAAAATTGGTGACGCAGTGTTTTTCATGTACCTTGGTTTTTCTCGGTCCTATGTCGGAAAAAAAAGAAATTTTGGATCTCTAAAAAAAACAGAAATTCTGGATCACTATGGTTTTCGGATCATATCTTACGTATTATCGGTCGTCTCGCTGAAACCCGGTGAGTTTTGTTCTCAGCGTAAAAAATCACATCAGATTGAGCTTTGCGGGAGCTCGAAAGATTGGTAGTTCAGTGTTTTTCATGTATCTCGGTTTCTCCGGGTCCTATGGCGAAAAAAAACGAAAATTTCGGATCACTATGGTTTTTCGATCATATCTCCCGGTCTATCGGTCGTATCGCTAAAACTCGGTCGGTTTCGTGTTAAGCGTAAAAAACACATCGAATAGAGCCTTGCTGGAGCTCGAAATATCGGTAATTCAGTGTTTTTCATGTATCTCGGTTTCTCCGGGTCCTACGGCGAAAAAAAATGAAAATTTTGGATCACTATGATTTTTCGATAATATCTCCCGTTTTATCTGTCGTATCGCTGAAACTCGGTCGGTTTCCTCTCCAGCGTGAAAAATCACATCGACCAGAGCATTGCGGGAGCTCGAAAAATTGGTGACGCAGTGTTTTTCATGTACCTTGGTTTTTCTCGGTCCTATGTCGGAAAAAAAAGAAATTTTGGATCTCTAAAAAAAAAACAGAAATTCTGGATCACTATGGTTTTCGGATCATATCTTACGTATTATCGGTCGTCTCGCTGAAACCCGGTGAGTTTTGTTCTCAGCGTAAAAAATCACATCAGATTGAGCTTTGCGGAAGCTCGAAAGATTGGTAATTCAGTGTTTTTCATGTATTCCGGTTTCTCCGGGTCCTACGGCGAAAAAAAATGAAAATTTTGGATCACTATGACTTTTCGATAATATCTCCCGTTTTATCTATCGTATCGGTGAAACTCGGTCGGTTTTCCTCTTCAGCGTGAAAAATCACATCGACCAGAGCATTGCGGGAGCTCGAACGATTGGTAATTCAGTGTTTTTCATGTACCTCGGTTTTTCTCGGTCCTATGTCGAAAAAAAACAGGAATTTTGGATCACTATGGTTTTTCGATCATATCTCCCGTTCTAGCGGTCGTATCGCTAAATTCGGCCGGTTTCGTGTTCAGCGTGAAAAAACACATCGAATAGAGCCTTGCTGGAGCTCGAAATATTGGTAATTCAGTGTTTTTCATGTATCTCGGTTTCTCCGGGTCCTACGGCGAAAAAAAATGAAAATTTCGGGTCACTATGGTTTTTCGATAATATCTCCCGTTTTATCTGTCGTATCGGTGAAACTCGGTCGGTTTTCCTCTTCAGCGTGAAAAATCACATCGACCAGAGCATTGCGGGAGCTCGAATGATTGGTAATTCAGTGTTTTTCATGTACCTCGGTCTTTCTCGGTCCTATGTCGGAAAAAAAAAGAAATTTTGGATCACTATGGTTTTTCGATCATATCTCCCGTTCTAGCGGTCGTATCGCTAAAACTCGGCCGGTTTCGTGTTCAGCGTGAAAAAACACATCGAATAGATCCTCGCGGGAGATCGAAAAATTGGTAATTCAGTGTTTTTCATGTATCTCGGTTTCTCCGGGTCCACATTTCGGTCCACTATAGTTTTTCGATCACATCTCTCGTTTTATCGGTCGTATCGCTGAAACTCGGTCAGTTTCGTGTTCAGCGTGAAATAACACATTAAATGGAGTCCTGCGGGAGCTCGGAAGATTGGGATTTCAGTGTTTATCATGCCTCTCGGTTTTTCTTAGTCCTATGGCGAAAAAAAACGGAAATTTCGGGTCACCATGTCTTCCCGATCATATATCCCGTTCTATCGGTCGTATCGCTAAAACTCGGCCGGTTTCGTATTCAGCGTGAAAAAACACATCGAATAGATCCTTGCGGGAGATCGGAAGATTGGTAATTCAGTTTTTCTCATGTATCTCGATTTCTCCGGGTCCTATAGCGAAAAAAATGAAAATTTCGGATCACTATGGTTTTCCGATCATATCTCCCGTTCTATCGGTCGTTTCGCTAAAACTCGGCCGGTTTCGTGTTCAGCGTGAAAAAAACACATCGAATAGATCCTTGCGGGAGATCGAAAGATTGGTAGTTCAGTGTTTTTCATGTATCTCGGTTTCTCCGGGTCCTATGGCGAAAAAAAAATGAAAATTTCGGATCACTATGGTTTTTCGATCATATCTCCCGTTTTATCGGTCGTATCGCTGAAACTCGGTCGGTTTTTCTCTTCAGCGTGAAAAATCACATCGACCAGAGCATTGCGGGAGCTCGAATGATTGGTAATTCAGTGTTTTTCATGTACCTCGGTTTTTCTTAGTCCTATGGCGAAAAAAACCGGAAATTTCGGGTCAATATGGTTTTTCGATTATATCTCCCGTTCTATCGGTCGTATCGCTAAAACTCGGCCGGTTTCGAGTTCAGCGTGAAAAAACACATCGAATAGATCCTTGCGGGAGATCGAAAAATTGGTAATTCAGTGTTTTTCATGTATCTGTGTTTTCACTATGGTTTTTCGATCATATCTCCCGTTCTATCGGTCGTATCGCTGAAACTCGGGCAGTTTCGTGTTCAGCGTGAAGAAACACATTGAATGGAGTCTTGCGGGAGCTCGAAAGATTGGGATTTCAGTGTTTATCATGGCTCTCGGTTTTTCTTAGTCCTATGGCGAAAAAAACCGGAAATTTCGGGTCACTATGGTTTTTCGATTATATCTCCCGTTCTATCGGTCGTATCGCTAAAACTCGGTCGGTTTCGTGTTAAGCGTAAGAAACACATCGAATATAGCCTTGCTGGAGCTCGAAATATTGGTAATTCAGTGTTTTTCATGTATCTCGGTTTCTCCGGGTCCTATGGCGAAAAAAAAATGAAAATTTCGGATCACTATGGTTTTCCGATTATATCTCCCGTTCTATCGGTCGTATCGCTAAAACTCGGCCGGTTTCGTGTTCAGCGTGGAAAAACACATCGAATAGATCCTTGCGGGAGATAGAAAGATTGGTAATTCAGTGTTTTTCATGTATCTCGGTTTCTCCGGGTCCTATAACGAAAAAAAAAGAAAATTTCGGATCACTATAGTTTTTCGATCACATCTCTCGTTCTATCGGTCGTATCGCTGAAACTCGGTCAGTTTCGTGTTCAGCGTAAAATAACACATTGAATGGAGTCCTGCGGGAGCCCGGAAGATTGGGATTTCAGTGTTTATCATGCCTCTCGGTTTTTCTTAGTCCTATGGCGAAAAAAAACGGAAATTTCGGGTCACTATGGTTTTCCGATCATATATCCCGTTCTATCGGTCGTATCGCTAAAACTCGGCCGGTTTCCTATTCAGCGTGAAAAACCACATCGAATAGATCCTTGCGGGAGATCGAAAGATTGGTAATTCAGTGTTTTTCATGTATATCGATTTCTCCGGGTCCTATAGCGAAAAAAATGAAAATGTCGGATCACTATGGTTTTCCGATCATATCTTCCGTTCTATCGGTCGTTTCGCTAAAACTCGGCCGGTTTCGTGTTCAGCGTGAAAAAACACATCGAATAGATCCATGCGGGAGATCGAAAGGTTGGTAATTCAGTGTTTTTCATGTATCTCGGTTTCTCCGGGTCCTATGGCGAAAAAAAAATAAAAATTTCGGATCACTATGGTTTTTCGATCATATCTCCCGTTTTATCGGTCGTATCGCTGAAACTCGGGCAGTTTCGTGTTCAGCGTGAAAAAACCTATTGAATGGAGTCTTGCGGGAGCTCGAAAGATTGGGATTTCAGTGTTTATCATGGCTCTCGGTTTTTCTTAGTCCTATGGCGAAAAAAACCGGAAATTTCGGGTCACTATGGTTTTTCGATTATATCTCCCGTTCTATCGGTCGTTTTGGAAAAACTCGGCCGATTTCGTGTTCAGCGTGAAAAAACACATCGAATAGAGCCTTGCGGGAGCTCGAAATATTGGTAATTCAGTGTTTTTCACGTAACTCGGTTTCTCCGGGTCCTATAGCAAAAAAAATGAAAATTTCGGATCACTATGGTTTTTCGATCATATCTCCCGTTCTATCGGTCGTATCGCTAAAACTCGGCCGGTTTCTCGTTCAGCGTGAAAAAACACTTCGAATAGAGTCTTGCGGGAGCTCGAAAGATTGGTAATTCAGTGTTTTTCATGTATCTCGGTTTCCCCGGGTCCTATGGCGAAAAAAATGAAAATTTCGGATCACTATGGTTTTTCGATCATATCTCCCGTTCTATCGGTCGTATCGCTAAAACTCGGTCAGTTCCGTGTTCAGCGTGAAAAAACACATCAAAAAGAGCCTTGCGGGAGCTCGAAATATTGGTAATTCAGTGTTTTTCATGTATCTCGGTTTCTCCAGGTCCTATGGCGAAAAAAAATGGACATTTCGGATCACTATGGTTTTTCGATCATATCTCCCGTTCTATTGGTCGTATCGCTAAAACTCGGCCGGTTTCGTGTTCAGCGTGAAAATACACATCAAATAGATCCTTGCGGGAGATCGAAAGATTGGTAATTCAGTGTTTTTCATGCATCTCGGTTTCTCCGGGTCCTATGGCGAAAAAAAATGAAAATTTCGGATCACTATGGGTTTCCGATCATATCTCCCGTTCTATCGGTCGTATTGCTAAAACTCGTTCGGTTCCATGTTCAGCGTGAGAAAACACATCGGATAGAGCCCTGCGGGCGCTCGAAAGATTGGTAATTCAGTGTTTTTCATGTATCTCGGTTTCTCCGGGTCCTATGACGAAAAAAAATGAAAATTTCGGATCACAATGGTTTTTCGATCATATCTTCCGTTCTATCGGTCGTATAGCTAAAACTAGGTCAGTTTCGTGTTCAGCGTAAAAATACACATCGAATAGAGTCTTGCGGGAGCTCGAAAGATTGGTAATTCGGTGTTTTTCATTTATCTCGGTTTCTCTGGGTCCTATAGCGGAAGAAAAAATAAAAATTTCGGATCACTATGGTTTTTCGATCATATCTCCCGTTCTATCGGTCGTATCGCTGAAACCCGGTAAGTGTCGTTCTCAGCGTAAGAAATCACATCAGATTGAGCTTCGCGGAAGCTCGAAAGATTAGTAATTCAGTGTTCTTCATGTATCTCGGTTTCTCTGGGTCCTATGGCGGAAAAAAAATGAAAATTTCGGATCACTATGGTTTTTCGATCATATCTCCCGTTCTATCGGTCGTATCGCTGAAACCCGGTAAGTGTCGTTCTCAGCGTAAGGAATCACATCAGGTTGAGCTTTGCGAAACCTCGAAAGATTGGTAATCCAGTGTTTTTCATGTACCTCGGTTTTTCTCGGTCCTATGTCGGAAAAAAAAAGAAATTTTGGATCACTATGGTTTTACGATCATATCTCCCGTTCTATCGGTCGTATCGCTAAAACTCGGCCAGTTTCGTGTTGAGCGTGAACAAACACATCGAATAGAGTCTTGCGGGAGCTCGAAATATTGGTAATTTAGTGTTTTTCATGTATCTCGGTTTCTCCGGGTCCTATGGCGAAAAAAAATGAAAATTTCGGGTCACTATGGTTTTTCGATAATATCTCCCGTTTTATCTGTCGTATCGGTGAAACTCGGTCGGTTTTCCTCTTCAGCGTGAAAAATCACATCGACCAGAGCATTGCGGGAGCTCGAATGATTGGTAATTCAGTGTTTTTCATGTACCTCGGTCTTTCTCGGTCCTATGTCGGAAAAAAAAAGAAATTTTGGATCACTATGGTTTTTCGATCATATCTCCCGTTCTAGCGGTCGTATCGCTAAAACTCGGCCGGTTTCGTGTTCAGCGTGAAAAAACACATCGAATAGATCCTCGCGGGAGATCGAAAAATTGGTAATTCAGTGTTTTTCATGTATCTCGGTTTCTCCGGGTCCACATTTCGGTCCACTATAGTTTTTCGATCACATCTCTCGTTTTATCGGTCGTATCGCTGAAACTCGGTCAGTTTTTTGTTCAGCGTGAAATAACACATTAAATGGAGTCCTGCGGGAGCTCGGAAGATTGGGATTTCAGTGTTTATCATGCCTCTCGGTTTTTCTTAGTCCTATGGCGAAAAAAACCGGAAATTTCGGGTCACTATGGTTTTTCGATCACATCTCTCGTTCTATCGGTCGTATCGCTGAAACTCGGTCAGTTTCGTGTTCAGCGTAAAATAACACATTGAATGGAGTCCTGCGGGAGCCCGGAAGATTGGGATTTCAGTGTTTATCATGCCTCTCGGTTTTTCTTAGTCCTATGGCGAAAAAAAACGGAAATTTCGGGTCACTATGGTTTTCCGATCATATATCCCGTTCTATCGGTCGTATCGCTAAAACTCGGCCGGTTTCCTATTCAGCGTGAAAAACCACATCGAATAGATCCTTGCGGGAGATCGAAAGATTGGTAATTCAGTGTTTTTCATGTATATCGATTTCTCCGGGTCCTATAGCGAAAAAAATGAAAATGTCGGATCACTATGGTTTTCCGATCATATCTTCCGTTCTATCGGTCGTTTCGCTAAAACTCGGCCGGTTTCGTGTTCAGCGTGAAAAAACACATCGAATAGATCCATGCGGGAGATCGAAAGGTTGGTAATTCAGTGTTTTTCATGTATCTCGGTTTCTCCGGGTCCTATGGCGAAAAAAAAATAAAAATTTCGGATCACTATGGTTTTTCGATCATATCTCCCGTTTTATCGGTCGTATCGCTGAAACTCGGGCAGTTTCGTGTTCAGCGTGAAAAAACCTATTGAATGGAGTCTTGCGGGAGCTCGAAAGATTGGGATTTCAGTGTTTATCATGGCTCTCGGTTTTTCTTAGTCCTATGGCGAAAAAAACCGGAAATTTCGGGTCACTATGGTTTTTCGATTATATCTCCCGTTCTATCGGTCGTTTTGGAAAAACTCGGCCGATTTCGTGTTCAGCGTGAAAAAACACATCGAATAGAGCCTTGCGGGAGCTCGAAATATTGGTAATTCAGTGTTTTTCACGTAACTCGGTTTCTCCGGGTCCTATAGCAAAAAAAATGAAAATTTCGGATCACTATGGTTTTTCGATCATATCTCCCGTTCTATCGGTCGTATCGCTAAAACTCGGCCGGTTTCTCGTTCAGCGTGAAAAAACACTTCGAATAGAGTCTTGCGGGAGCTCGAAAGATTGGTAATTCAGTGTTTTTCATGTATCTCGGTTTCCCCGGGTCCTATGGCGAAAAAAATGAAAATTTCGGATCACTATGGTTTTTCGATCATATCTCCCGTTCTATCGGTCGTATCGCTAAAACTCGGTCAGTTCCGTGTTCAGCGTGAAAAAACACATCAAAAAGAGCCTTGCGGGAGCTCGAAATATTGGTAATTCAGTGTTTTTCATGTATCTCGGTTTCTCCAGGTCCTATGGCGAAAAAAAATGGACATTTCGGATCACTATGGTTTTTCGATCATATCTCCCGTTCTATTGGTCGTATCGCTAAAACTCGGCCGGTTTCGTGTTCAGCGTGAAAATACACATCAAATAGATCCTTGCGGGAGATCGAAAGATTGGTAATTCAGTGTTTTTCATGCATCTCGGTTTCTCCGGGTCCTATGGCGAAAAAAAATGAAAATTTCGGATCACTATGGGTTTCCGATCATATCTCCCGTTCTATCGGTCGTATTGCTAAAACTCGTTCGGTTCCATGTTCAGCGTGAGAAAACACATCGGATAGAGCCCTGCGGGCGCTCGAAAGATTGGTAATTCAGTGTTTTTCATGTATCTCGGTTTCTCCGGGTCCTATGACGAAAAAAAATGAAAATTTCGGATCACAATGGTTTTTCGATCATATCTTCCGTTCTATCGGTCGTATAGCTAAAACTAGGTCAGTTTCGTGTTCAGCGTAAAAATACACATCGAATAGAGTCTTGCGGGAGCTCGAAAGATTGGTAATTCGGTGTTTTTCATTTATCTCGGTTTCTCTGGGTCCTATAGCGGAAGAAAAAATAAAAATTTCGGATCACTATGGTTTTTCGATCATATCTCCCGTTCTATCGGTCGTATCGCTGAAACCCGGTAAGTGTCGTTCTCAGCGTAAGAAATCACATCAGATTGAGCTTCGCGGAAGCTCGAAAGATTAGTAATTCAGTGTTCTTCATGTATCTCGGTTTCTCTGGGTCCTATGGCGGAAAAAAAATGAAAATTTCGGATCACTATGGTTTTTCGATCATATCTCCCGTTCTATCGGTCGTATCGCTGAAACCCGGTAAGTGTCGTTCTCAGCGTAAGGAATCACATCAGGTTGAGCTTTGCGAAACCTCGAAAGATTGGTAATCCAGTGTTTTTCATGTACCTCGGTTTTTCTCGGTCCTATGTCGGAAAAAAAAAGAAATTTTGGATCACTATGGTTTTACGATCATATCTCCCGTTCTATCGGTCGTATCGCTAAAACTCGGCCAGTTTCGTGTTGAGCGTGAACAAACACATCGAATAGAGTCTTGCGGGAGCTCGAAATATTGGTAATTTAGTGTTTTTCATGTATCTCGGTTTCTCCGGGTCCTATGGCGAAAAAAAATGAAAATTTCGGGTCACTATGGTTTTTCGATAATATCTCCCGTTTTATCTGTCGTATCGGTGAAACTCGGTCGGTTTTCCTCTTCAGCGTGAAAAATCACATCGACCAGAGCATTGCGGGAGCTCGAATGATTGGTAATTCAGTGTTTTTCATGTACCTCGGTCTTTCTCGGTCCTATGTCGGAAAAAAAAAGAAATTTTGGATCACTATGGTTTTTCGATCATATCTCCCGTTCTAGCGGTCGTATCGCTAAAACTCGGCCGGTTTCGTGTTCAGCGTGAAAAAACACATCGAATAGATCCTCGCGGGAGATCGAAAAATTGGTAATTCAGTGTTTTTCATGTATCTCGGTTTCTCCGGGTCCACATTTCGGTCCACTATAGTTTTTCGATCACATCTCTCGTTTTATCGGTCGTATCGCTGAAACTCGGTCAGTTTTTTGTTCAGCGTGAAATAACACATTAAATGGAGTCCTGCGGGAGCTCGGAAGATTGGGATTTCAGTGTTTATCATGCCTCTCGGTTTTTCTTAGTCCTATGGCGAAAAAAACCGGAAATTTCGGGTCACTATGGTTTTTCGATTATATCTCCCGTTCTATCGGTCGTATCGCTAAAACTCGGCCGGTTTCGAGTTCAGCGTAAAAAAACACATCGAATAGATCCTTGCGGGAGATCGAAAAATTGGTAATTCAGTGTTTTTCATGTATCTGTGTTTTCACTATGGTTTTTCGATCATATCTCCCGTTCTATCGGTCGTATCGCTGAAACTCGGGCAGTTTCGTGTTCAGCGTGAAGAAACACATTGAATGGAGTCTGGCGGGAGATCGAAAGATTGGTAATTCAGTGTTTTTCATGTATCTCGGTTTCTCCGGGTCCTATAACGAAAAAAAAATAAAATTTCGGATCACTATAGTTTTTCGATCACATCTCTCGTTCTATCGGTCGTATCGCTAAAACTCGGTCGGTTTCGTGTTAAGCGTAAGAACCACATCGGATAGAGCCTTGCGGGAGCTCGAAAGATTGGTAATTCAGTGTTTTTCATGTATCTCGGTTTCTTCGTGTCCTATAGCGAAAAAAATGAAAATTTCGAATCACTATGGTTTTCCGATCATATCTCCCGTTCTATCGGTCGTATCGCTAAAACTCGGCCGGTTTCGTATTCAGCGTGAAAAAACACATCGAATAGATCCTTGCGGGAGATCGAAAGGTTGGTAATTCAGTGTTTTTCATGTATCTCGGTTTCTCCGGGTCCTATAGCGACAAAAATGAAAATTTCGGATCACTATGGTTTTCCGATCATATCTCCCGTTCTATCGGTCGTATCGCTAAAACTCGGTCGGTTTCGTGTTCAGCGTGAGAAATCACATCGGATAGAGCCTTTCGGGAGCTCGAAATATTGGTAATTCAGTTTTTTTCATGTATCTCGGTTTCCCCGGGTCCTATGGCGAAAAAAATGAAAATTTCGGATCACTATGGTTTTTCGATCATATCTCCCGTTCTATCGGTCGTATCGCTAAAACTCGGTCAGTTCCGTGTTCAGCGTGAAAAAACACATCAAAAAGAGCCTTGCGGGAGCTCGAAATATTGGTAATTCAGTGTTTTTCATGTATCTCGGTTTCTCCAGGTCCTATGGCGAAAAAAAATGGACATTTCGGATCACTATGGTTTTTCGATCATATCTCCCGTTCTATTGGTCGTATCGCTAAAACTCGGCCGGTTTCGTGTTCAGCGTGAAAATACACATCAAATAGATCCTTGCGGGAGATCGAAAGATTGGTAATTCAGTGTTTTTCATGCATCTCGGTTTCTCCGGGTCCTATGGCGAAAAAAAATGAAAATTTCGGATCACTATGGGTTTCCGATCATATCTCCCGTTCTATCGGTCGTATTGCTAAAACTCGTTCGGTTCCATGTTCAGCGTGAGAAAACACATCGGATAGAGCCCTGCGGGCGCTCGAAAGATTGGTAATTCAGTGTTTTTCATGTATCTCGGTTTCTCCGGGTCCTATGACGAAAAAAAATGAAAATTTCGGATCACAATGGTTTTTCGATCATATCTTCCGTTCTATCGGTCGTATAGCTAAAACTAGGTCAGTTTCGTGTTCAGCGTAAAAATACACATCGAATAGAGTCTTGCGGGAGCTCGAAAGATTGGTAATTCGGTGTTTTTCATTTATCTCGGTTTCTCTGGGTCCTATAGCGGAAGAAAAAATAAAAATTTCGGATCACTATGGTTTTTCGATCATATCTCCCGTTCTATCGGTCGTATCGCTGAAACCCGGTAAGTGTCGTTCTCAGCGTAAGAAATCACATCAGATTGAGCTTCGCGGAAGCTCGAAAGATTAGTAATTCAGTGTTCTTCATGTATCTCGGTTTCTCTGGGTCCTATGGCGGAAAAAAAATGAAAATTTCGGATCACTATGGTTTTTCGATCATATCTCCCGTTCTATCGGTCGTATCGCTGAAACCCGGTAAGTGTCGTTCTCAGCGTAAGGAATCACATCAGGTTGAGCTTTGCGAAACCTCGAAAGATTGGTAATCCAGTGTTTTTCATGTACCTCGGTTTTTCTCGGTCCTATGTCGGAAAAAAAAAGAAATTTTGGATCACTATGGTTTTACGATCATATCTCCCGTTCTATCGGTCGTATCGCTAAAACTCGGCCAGTTTCGTGTTGAGCGTGAACAAACACATCGAATAGAGTCTTGCGGGAGCTCGAAATATTGGTAATTTAGTGTTTTTCATGTATCTCGGTTTCTCCGGGTCCTATGGCGAAAAAAAATGAAAATTTCGGGTCACTATGGTTTTTCGATAATATCTCCCGTTTTATCTGTCGTATCGGTGAAACTCGGTCGGTTTTCCTCTTCAGCGTGAAAAATCACATCGACCAGAGCATTGCGGGAGCTCGAATGATTGGTAATTCAGTGTTTTTCATGTACCTCGGTCTTTCTCGGTCCTATGTCGGAAAAAAAAAGAAATTTTGGATCACTATGGTTTTTCGATCATATCTCCCGTTCTAGCGGTCGTATCGCTAAAACTCGGCCGGTTTCGTGTTCAGCGTGAAAAAACACATCGAATAGATCCTCGCGGGAGATCGAAAAATTGGTAATTCAGTGTTTTTCATGTATCTCGGTTTCTCCGGGTCCACATTTCGGTCCACTATAGTTTTTCGATCACATCTCTCGTTTTATCGGTCGTATCGCTGAAACTCGGTCAGTTTTTTGTTCAGCGTGAAATAACACATTAAATGGAGTCCTGCGGGAGCTCGGAAGATTGGGATTTCAGTGTTTATCATGCCTCTCGGTTTTTCTTAGTCCTATGGCGAAAAAAACCGGAAATTTCGGGTCACTATGGTTTTTCGATTATATCTCCCGTTCTATCGGTCGTATCGCTAAAACTCGGCCGGTTTCGAGTTCAGCGTAAAAAAACACATCGAATAGATCCTTGCGGGAGATCGAAAAATTGGTAATTCAGTGTTTTTCATGTATCTGTGTTTTCACTATGGTTTTTCGATCATATCTCCCGTTCTATCGGTCGTATCGCTGAAACTCGGGCAGTTTCGTGTTCAGCGTGAAGAAACACATTGAATGGAGTCTGGCGGGAGATCGAAAGATTGGTAATTCAGTGTTTTTCATGTATCTCGGTTTCTCCGGGTCCTATAACGAAAAAAAAATAAAATTTCGGATCACTATAGTTTTTCGATCACATCTCTCGTTCTATCGGTCGTATCGCTAAAACTCGGTCGGTTTCGTGTTAAGCGTAAGAACCACATCGGATAGAGCCTTGCGGGAGCTCGAAAGATTGGTAATTCAGTGTTTTTCATGTATCTCGGTTTCTTCGTGTCCTATAGCGAAAAAAATGAAAATTTCGAATCACTATGGTTTTCCGATCATATCTCCCGTTCTATCGGTCGTATCGCTAAAACTCGGCCGGTTTCGTATTCAGCGTGAAAAAACACATCGAATAGATCCTTGCGGGAGATCGAAAGGTTGGTAATTCAGTGTTTTTCATGTATCTCGGTTTCTCCGGGTCCTATAGCGACAAAAATGAAAATTTCGGATCACTATGGTTTTCCGATCATATCTCCCGTTCTATCGGTCGTATCGCTAAAACTCGGTCGGTTTCGTGTTCAGCGTGAGAAATCACATCGGATAGAGCCTTTCGGGAGCTCGAAATATTGGTAATTCAGTTTTTTTCATGTATCTCGGTTTCTCCGGGTCCTATGCCGAAAAAAAAATGAAAATTTCGGATCACTATGGTTTTTCGATCATATCTCCCGTTCTATCGTTCGTATTGCAAAAACTCGATCAATTTCGTAATCAGCGTGAAAAAAGACATCGAAAAGATCCTTGCGGGAGATCGGAAGATTGGTAATTCAGTGTTTTTCATATATCTCGGTTTCTCCGGGTCCTATGGCGAAAAAAAATGAAAATTTCGGATCACCATGGTTTTTCGATCATATCTCCCGTTCTATCGGTCGTATCGCTGAAACTCGGGCAGTTTCGTGTTCAGCGTGAAAAAACACATTGAATAGAGCCTTGCTGGAGCTCGAAATATTGGTAATTCAGTGTTTCTCTTGTATCTCGGTTTCTCCGGGTCCTCTGGCGAAAAAAAATGAAAATTTCGGATCACCATGGTTTTTCGATCATATCTCCCGTTCTATCGGTCGTATCGCTAAAACTCGGTCGGTTTCGTGTTAAGCGTAAAAAACACATCGAATAGAGCCTTGCTGGAGCTCGAAATATTGGTAATTCAGTGTTTTTCATGTATCTCGGTTTCTCCGGGTCCTATAGCGACAAAAATGAAAATTTCGGATCACTATGGTTTTCCGATCATATCTCCCGATCTATCGGTCGTATCGCTAAAACTCGTTTGGTTTCGTGTTTAGCGTGAGAAATCACATCGGATAGAGCCTTTCGGGAGCTCGAAATATTGGTAATTCAGTGTTTTTTATGTACCTCGGTTTCTCCGGGTCTTATGCCGAAAAAAAATGAAAATTTCAGATCACTATGGTTTTTCGATCATATCTCCCGTTCTATCGGTCGTATTGCAAAAACTCGATCAATTTCGTAATCAGCGTGAAAAAACACATCGAAAAGATCCTTGCGGGAGATCGGAAGATTGGTAATTCAGTGTTTTTCATATATCTCGGTTTCTCCGGGTCCTATGGCAAAAAAAAATGAAAATTTTGGATCACTATGATTTTTCGATAATATCTCCCGTTCTATCTGTCGTATCGCTAAAACTCGGTCGGTTTCGTGTTAAGCGTAAAAAACACATCGAATAGAGCCTTGCTGGAGCTCGAAATATTGGTAATTCAGTGTCTTTTATGTACCTCGGTTTCTCCGGGTCCTCCCACACAGCAAAAAGACGTCCAAAGTACGTCTTTCGGACGTCTCGACAGTTGTCTCGTGATGGTATTGGGATGGTCCCATGGGACTCCCATGCGCTTTTAAATGTCCGCTATGTGTTACCGGAATGGGACAATCCCACTGACGTCCCTGCGATGTCCAAAGATTTGCTTATATGCATATCCGTAAAAAAACGCTTGCGAAATAATTATTTATTTGTTAAATCAATTTTTTTTTGGCCGACAGTCGACATATCGTTATATCAATTCAATTATTTGACCAATATGAATTAAAAAAAAAAGTTGTCCGGAAATGCAATTTGCATTTCGGAAAGATGGCACTGCGGGGATTCGAACCTACGACCTGACGGACTGACCTATCTACCTAACTAATAACTACCTAACTTAAACCACTACGCTAATCTGACTATTGAGATTGTACCATTACTTTACGCTCATATAACGCACATCTAACAGGAACACAGAGAGTGTTATTTTCCTCACTCAGTGACTGAAATACTCAAGTATAAGACTTTTGTCCTATAAGACCTCATGTTATAGTCTTACTCGTACCTCCCATAGACGTCCATGAAAAAGTGCATTGGGATCGTCTACTAACGGTTACGACAGGACATTCTTAAGTCATCCTATATTAATCCCGGGTAGAACAGTGTCTTACTAGTACCTCCCACAGATGTCTATAAGAGAGTGCAGTGTGATCGTCTACGAATGGTCACGGGAGGATATCCACAAGCCATCCTATATTAATCCCGGGTAGAACAGTGTCCTACTAGTACCTCGAACAGACGTCCATAAGAGAGTGCACAGCGATCGTCTACAAATGGTCACGACAGGACATCCTCAAGCCATCCTATATTAATCCCGGGTGGAACAATTTCTCACCGGCACCTCCCACAGACGTCTATAAGAGAGTGCACAGCGATCGTCTATTAACGGTTACGACAGGACATCCTCAAGCCATCCCATATTAATCCCGGGTAGAACAGTGTCTTACTAGTACCTCCCACAGATGTCTATAAGAGAGTGCAGTGTGATCGTCTACTCATGGTCACGGGAGGATATCCACAAGCCATCCTATATTAATCCCGGGTAGAACAGTGTCCTACTAGTACCTCGAACAGACGTCCATAAGAGAGTGCACAGCGATCGTCTACAAATGGTCACGACAGGACATCCTCAAGCCATCCTATATTAATCCCGGGTGGAACAATGTCTCACTGGCACCTCCCACAGACGTCTATAAGAGAGTGCACTGCGATCGTCTACAAGCGGTCACGACAGGACATCCTCAAGCCATCCTATATTAATCCCGGGTAGAACAATGTCTCACTAGTACCTCCCACAGACGTCTATAGGACGTTCTATCTTGCCGAGACCCGAATAGGACTGTATCAGGATGATCCCGGGATCAATTTTGCTGTGTGGGCTATGCCGAAAAAAAATGAAAATTTCGGATCACTATGGTTTTTCGATCATATCTCCCGTTCTATCGGTCGTATTGCAAAAACTCGATCAATTTCGTAATCAGCGTGAAAAAACACATCGAAAAGATCCTTGCGGGAAATCGGAAGATTGGTAATTCAGTGTTTTTCATATATCTCGGTTTCTCCGGGTCCTATGGCAAAAAAAAATGAAAATTTTGGATCACTATGATTTTTCGATAATATCTCCCGTTTTATCTGTCGTATCGCTGAAACTCGGTCGGTTTCCTCTCCAGCGTGAAAAATCACATCGACCAGAGCATTGCGGGAGCTCGAAAAATTGGTGACGCAGTGTTTTTCATGTACCTTGGTTTTTCTCGGTCCTATGTCGGAAAAAAAAGAAATTTTGGATCTCTAAAAAAAACAGAAATTCTGGATCACTATGGTTTTCGGATCATATCTTACGTATTATCGGTCGTCTCGCTGAAACCCGGTGAGTTTTGTTCTCAGCGTAAAAAATCACATCAGATTGAGCTTTGCGGGAGCTCGAAAGATTGGTAGTTCAGTGTTTTTCATGTATCTCGGTTTCTCCGGGTCCTATGGCGAAAAAAAACGAAAATTTCGGATCACTATGGTTTTTCGATCATATCTCCCGGTCTATCGGTCGTATCGCTAAAACTCGGTCGGTTTCGTGTTAAGCGTAAAAAACACATCGAATAGAGCCTTGCTGGAGCTCGAAATATCGGTAATTCAGTGTTTTTCATGTATCTCGTTTTCTCCGGGTCCTACGGCGAAAAAAAATGAAAATTTTGGATCACTATGATTTTTCGATAATATCTCCCGTTTTATCTGTCGTATCGCTGAAACTCGGTCGGTTTCCTCTCCAGCGTGAAAAATCACATCGACCAGAGCATTGCGGGAGCTCGAAAAATTGGTGACGCAGTGTTTTTCATGTACCTTGGTTTTTCTCGGTCCTATGTCGGAAAAAAAAGAAATTTTGGATCTCTAAAAAAAAACAGAAATTCTGGATCACTATGGTTTTCGGATCATATCTTACGTATTATCGGTCGTCTCGCTGAAACCCGGTGAGTTTTGTTCTCAGCGTAAAAAATCACATCAGATTGAGCTTTGCGGAAGCTCGAAAGATTGGTAATTCAGTGTTTTTCATGTATTCCGGTTTCTCCGGGTCCTACGGCGAAAAAAAATGAAAATTTTGGATCACTATGACTTTTCGATAATATCTCCCGTTTTATCTATCGTATCGGTGAAACTCGGTCGGTTTTCCTCTTCAGCGTGAAAAATCACATCGACCAGAGCATTGCGGGAGCTCGAACGATTGGTAATTCAGTGTTTTTCATGTACCTCGGTTTTTCTCGGTCCTATGTCGAAAAAAAACAGGAATTTTGGATCACTATGGTTTTTCGATCATATCTCCCGTTCTAGCGGTCGTATCGCTAAATTCGGCCGGTTTCGTGTTCAGCGTGAAAAAACACATCGAATAGAGCCTTGCTGGAGCTCGAAATATTGGTAATTCAGTGTTTTTCATGTATCTCGGTTTCTCCGGGTCCTACGGCGAAAAAAAATGAAAATTTCGGGTCACTATGGTTTTTCGATAATATCTCCCGTTTTATCTGTCGTATCGGTGAAACTCGGTCGGTTTTCCTCTTCAGCGTGAAAAATCACATCGACCAGAGCATTGCGGGAGCTCGAATGATTGGTAATTCAGTGTTTTTCATGTACCTCGGTCTTTCTCGGTCCTATGTCGGAAAAAAAAAGAAATTTTGGATCACTATGGTTTTTCGATCATATCTCCCGTTCTAGCGGTCGTATCGCTAAAACTCGGCCGGTTTCGTGTTCAGCGTGAAAAAACACATCGAATAGATCCTCGCGGGAGATCGAAAAATTGGTAATTCAGTGTTTTTCATGTATCTCGGTTTCTCCGGGTCCACATTTCGGTCCACTATAGTTTTTCGATCACATCTCTCGTTTTATCGGTCGTATCGCTGAAACTCGGTCAGTTTCGTGTTCAGCGTGAAATAACACATTAAATGGAGTCCTGCGGGAGCTCGGAAGATTGGGATTTCAGTGTTTATCATGCCTCTCGGTTTTTCTTAGTCCTATGGCGAAAAAAAACGGAAATTTCGGGTCACCATGTCTTCCCGATCATATATCCCGTTCTATCGGTCGTATCGCTAAAACTCGGCCGGTTTCGTATTCAGCGTGAAAAAACACATCGAATAGATCCTTGCGGGAGATCGGAAGATTGGTAATTCAGTTTTTCTCATGTATCTCGATTTCTCCGGGTCCTATAGCGAAAAAAATGAAAATTTCGGATCACTATGGTTTTCCGATCATATCTCCCGTTCTATCGGTCGTTTCGCTAAAACTCGGCCGGTTTCGTGTTCAGCGTGAAAAAACACATCGAATAGATCCTTGCGGGAGATCGAAAGATTGGTAGTTCAGTGTTTTTCATGTATCTCGGTTTCTCCGGGTCCTATGGCGAAAAAAAAATGAAAATTTCGGATCACTATGGTTTTTCGATCATATCTCCCGTTTTATCGGTCGTATCGCTGAAACTCGGTCGGTTTTTCTCTTCAGCGTGAAAAATCACATCGACCAGAGCATTGCGGGAGCTCGAATGATTGGTAATTCAGTGTTTTTCATGTACCTCGGTTTTTCTTAGTCCTATGGCGAAAAAAACCGGAAATTTCGGGTCAATATGGTTTTTCGATTATATCTCCCGTTCTATCGGTCGTATCGCTAAAACTCGGCCGGTTTCGAGTTCAGCGTGAAAAAACACATCGAATAGATCCTTGCGGGAGATCGAAAAATTGGTAATTCAGTGTTTTTCATGTATCTGTGTTTTCACTATGGTTTTTCGATCATATCTCCCGTTCTATCGGTCGTATCGCTGAAACTCGGGCAGTTTCGTGTTCAGCGTGAAAAATCACATCGACCAGAGCATTGCGGGAGCTCGAATGATTGGTAATTCAGTGTTTTTCATGTACCTCGGTTTTTCTTAGTCCTATGGCGAAAAAAACCGGAAATTTCGGGTCAATATGGTTTTTCGATTATATCTCCCGTTCTATCGGTCGTATCGCTAAAACTCGGCCGGTTTCGAGTTCAGCGTGAAAAAACACATCGAATAGATCCTTGCGGGAGATCGAAAAATTGGTAATTCAGTGTTTTTCATGTATCTGTGTTTTCACTATGGTTTTTCGATCATATCTCCCGTTCTATCGGTCGTATCGCTGAAACTCGGGCAGTTTCGTGTTCAGCGTGAAGAAACACATTGAATGGAGTCTTGCTGGAGCTCGAAATATTGGTAATTCAGTGTCTTTTATGTACCTCGGTTTCTCCGGGTCCTCCCACACAGCAAAAAGACGTCCAAAGTACGTCTTTCGGACGTCTCGACAGTTGTCTCGTGATGGTATTGGGATGGTCCCATGGGACTCCCATGCGCTTTTAAATGTCCGCTATGTGTTACCGGAATGGGACAATCCCACTGACGTCCCTGCGATGTCCAAAGATTTGCTTATATGCATATCCGTAAAAAAACGCTTGCGAAATAATTATTTATTTGTTAAATCAATTTTTTTTTGGCCGACAGTCGACATATCGTTATATTAATTCAATTATTTGACCAATATGAATTAAAAAAAAAAGTTGTCCGGAAATGCAATTTGCATTTCGGAAAGATGGCACTGCGGGGATTCGAACCTACGACCTGACGGACTGACCTATCTACCTAACTAATAACTACCTAACTTAAACCACTACGCTAATCTGACTATTGAGATTGTACCATTACTTTACGCTCATATAACGCACATCTAACAGGAACACAGAGAGTGTTATTTTCCTCACTCAGTGACTGAAATACTCAAGTATAAGACTTTTGTCCTATAAGACCTCATGTTATAGTCTTACTCGTACCTCCCATAGACGTCCATGAAAAAGTGCATTGGGATCGTCTACTAACGGTTACGACAGGACATTCTTAAGTCATCCTATATTAATCCCGGGTAGAACAGTGTCTTACTAGTACCTCCCACAGATGTCTATAAGAGAGTGCAGTGTGATCGTCTACGAATGGTCACGGGAGGATATCCACAAGCCATCCTATATTAATCCCGGGTAGAACAGTGTCCTACTAGTACCTCGAACAGACGTCCATAAGAGAGTGCACAGCGATCGTCTACAAATGGTCACGACAGGACATCCTCAAGCCATCCTATATTAATCCCGGGTGGAACAATTTCTCACCGGCACCTCCCACAGACGTCTATAAGAGAGTGCACAGCGATCGTCTATTAACGGTTACGACAGGACATCCTCAAGCCATCCCATATTAATCCCGGGTAGAACAGTGTCTTACTAGTACCTCCCACAGATGTCTATAAGAGAGTGCAGTGTGATCGTCTACTCATGGTCACGGGAGGATATCCACAAGCCATCCTATATTAATCCCGGGTAGAACAGTGTCCTACTAGTACCTCGAACAGACGTCCATAAGAGAGTGCACAGCGATCGTCTACAAATGGTCACGACAGGACATCCTCAAGCCATCCTATATTAATCCCGGGTGGAACAATGTCTCACTGGCACCTCCCACAGACGTCTATAAGAGAGTGCACTGCGATCGTCTACAAGCGGTCACGACAGGACATCCTCAAGCCATCCTATATTAATCCCGGGTAGAACAATGTCTCACTAGTACCTCCCACAGACGTCTATAGGACGTTCTATCTTGCCGAGACCCGAATAGGACTGTATCAGGATGATCCCGGGATCAATTTTGCTGTGTGGGCTATGCCGAAAAAAAATGAAAATTTCGGATCACTATGGTTTTTCGATCATATCTCCCGTTCTATCGGTCGTATTGCAAAAACTCGATCAATTTCGTAATCAGCGTGAAAAAACACATCGAAAAGATCCTTGCGGGAAATCGGAAGATTGGTAATTCAGTGTTTTTCATATATCTCGGTTTCTCCGGGTCCTATGGCAAAAAAAAATGAAAATTTTGGATCACTATGATTTTTCGATAATATCTCCCGTTTTATCTGTCGTATCGCTGAAACTCGGTCGGTTTCCTCTCCAGCGTGAAAAATCACATCGACCAGAGCATTGCGGGAGCTCGAAAAATTGGTGACGCAGTGTTTTTCATGTACCTTGGTTTTTCTCGGTCCTATGTCGGAAAAAAAAGAAATTTTGGATCTCTAAAAAAAACAGAAATTCTGGATCACTATGGTTTTCGGATCATATCTTACGTATTATCGGTCGTCTCGCTGAAACCCGGTGAGTTTTGTTCTCAGCGTAAAAAATCACATCAGATTGAGCTTTGCGGGAGCTCGAAAGATTGGTAGTTCAGTGTTTTTCATGTATCTCGGTTTCTCCGGGTCCTATGGCGAAAAAAAACGAAAATTTCGGATCACTATGGTTTTTCGATCATATCTCCCGGTCTATCGGTCGTATCGCTAAAACTCGGTCGGTTTCGTGTTAAGCGTAAAAAACACATCGAATAGAGCCTTGCTGGAGCTCGAAATATCGGTAATTCAGTGTTTTTCATGTATCTCGTTTTCTCCGGGTCCTACGGCGAAAAAAAATGAAAATTTTGGATCACTATGATTTTTCGATAATATCTCCCGTTTTATCTGTCGTATCGCTGAAACTCGGTCGGTTTCCTCTCCAGCGTGAAAAATCACATCGACCAGAGCATTGCGGGAGCTCGAAAAATTGGTGACGCAGTGTTTTTCATGTACCTTGGTTTTTCTCGGTCCTATGTCGGAAAAAAAAGAAATTTTGGATCTCTAAAAAAAAACAGAAATTCTGGATCACTATGGTTTTCGGATCATATCTTACGTATTATCGGTCGTCTCGCTGAAACCCGGTGAGTTTTGTTCTCAGCGTAAAAAATCACATCAGATTGAGCTTTGCGGAAGCTCGAAAGATTGGTAATTCAGTGTTTTTCATGTATTCCGGTTTCTCCGGGTCCTACGGCGAAAAAAAATGAAAATTTTGGATCACTATGACTTTTCGATAATATCTCCCGTTTTATCTATCGTATCGGTGAAACTCGGTCGGTTTTCCTCTTCAGCGTGAAAAATCACATCGACCAGAGCATTGCGGGAGCTCGAACGATTGGTAATTCAGTGTTTTTCATGTACCTCGGTTTTTCTCGGTCCTAGGTCGAAAAAAAACAGGAATTTTGGATCACTATGGTTTTTCGATCATATCTCCCGTTCTAGCGGTCGTATCGCTAAATTCGGCCGGTTTCGTGTTCAGCGTGAAAAAACACATCGAATAGAGCCTTGCTGGAGCTCGAAATATTGGTAATTCAGTGTTTTTCATGTATCTCGGTTTCTCCGGGTCCTACGGCGAAAAAAAATGAAAATTTCGGGTCACTATGGTTTTTCGATAATATCTCCCGTTTTATCTGTCGTATCGGTGAAACTCGGTCGGTTTTCCTCTTCAGCGTGAAAAATCACATCGACCAGAGCATTGCGGGAGCTCGAATGATTGGTAATTCAGTGTTTTTCATGTACCTCGGTCTTTCTCGGTCCTATGTCGGAAAAAAAAAGAAATTTTGGATCACTATGGTTTTTCGATCATATCTCCCGTTCTAGCGGTCGTATCGCTAAAACTCGGCCGGTTTCGTGTTCAGCGTGAAAAAACACATCGAATAGATCCTCGCGGGAGATCGAAAAATTGGTAATTCAGTGTTTTTCATGTATCTCGGTTTCTCCGGGTCCACATTTCGGTCCACTATAGTTTTTCGATCACATCTCTCGTTTTATCGGTCGTATCGCTGAAACTCGGTCAGTTTCGTGTTCAGCGTGAAATAACACATTAAATGGAGTCCTGCGGGAGCTCGGAAGATTGGGATTTCAGTGTTTATCATGCCTCTCGGTTTTTCTTAGTCCTATGGCGAAAAAAAACGGAAATTTCGGGTCACCATGTCTTCCCGATCATATATCCCGTTCTATCGGTCGTATCGCTAAAACTCGGCCGGTTTCGTATTCAGCGTGAAAAAACACATCGAATAGATCCTTGCGGGAGATCGGAAGATTGGTAATTCAGTTTTTCTCATGTATCTCGATTTCTCCGGGTCCTATAGCGAAAAAAATGAAAATTTCGGATCACTATGGTTTTCCGATCATATCTCCCGTTCTATCGGTCGTTTCGCTAAAACTCGGCCGGTTTCGTGTTCAGCGTGAAAAAACACATCGAATAGATCCTTGCGGGAGATCGAAAGATTGGTAGTTCAGTGTTTTTCATGTATCTCGGTTTCTCCGGGTCCTATGGCGAAAAAAAAATGAAAATTTCGGATCACTATGGTTTTTCGATCATATCTCCCGTTTTATCGGTCGTATCGCTGAAACTCGGTCGTTTTTTCTCTTCAGCGTGAAAAATCACATCGACCAGAGCATTGCGGGAGCTCGAATGATTGGTAATTCAGTGTTTTTCATGTACCTCGGTTTTTCTTAGTCCTATGGCGAAAAAAACCGGAAATTTCGGGTCAATATGGTTTTTCGATTATATCTCCCGTTCTATCGGTCGTATCGCTAAAACTCGGCCGGTTTCGAGTTCAGCGTGAAAAAACACATCGAATAGATCCTTGCGGGAGATCGAAAAATTGGTAATTCAGTGTTTTTCATGTATCTGTGTTTTCACTATGGTTTTTCGATCATATCTCCCGTTCTATCGGTCGTATCGCTGAAACTCGGGCAGTTTCGTGTTCAGCGTGAAGAAACACATTGAATGGAGTCTTGCGGGAGCTCGAAAGATTGGGATTTCAGTGTTTATCATGGCTCTCGGTTTTTCTTAGTCCTATGGCGAAAAAAACCGGAAATTTCGGGTCACTATGGTTTTTCGATTATATCTCCCGTTCTATCGGTCGTATCGCTAAAACTCGGTCGGTTTCGTGTTAAGCGTAAGAAACACATCGAATATAGCCTTGCTGGAGCTCGAAATATTGGTAATTCAGTGTTTTTCATGTATCTCGGTTTCTCCGGGTCCTATGGCGAAAAAAAAATGAAAATTTCGGATCACTATGGTTTTCCGATTATATCTCCCGTTCTATCGGTCGTATCGCTAAAACTCGGCCGGTTTCGTGTTCAGCGTGGAAAAACACATCGAATAGATCCTTGCGGGAGATAGAAAGATTGGTAATTCAGTGTTTTTCATGTATCTCGGTTTCTCCGGGTCCTATAACGAAAAAAAAAGAAAATTTCGGATCACTATAGTTTTTCGATCACATCTCTCGTTCTATCGGTCGTATCGCTGAAACTCGGTCAGTTTCGTGTTCAGCGTAAAATAACACATTGAATGGAGTCCTGCGGGAGCCCGGAAGATTGGGATTTCAGTGTTTATCATGCCTCTCGGTTTTTCTTAGTCCTATGGCGAAAAAAAACGGAAATTTCGGGTCACTATGGTTTTCCGATCATATATCCCGTTCTATCGGTCGTATCGCTAAAACTCGGCCGGTTTCCTATTCAGCGTGAAAAACCACATCGAATAGATCCTTGCGGGAGATCGAAAGATTGGTAATTCAGTGTTTTTCATGTATATCGATTTCTCCGGGTCCTATAGCGAAAAAAATGAAAATGTCGGATCACTATGGTTTTCCGATCATATCTTCCGTTCTATCGGTCGTTTCGCTAAAACTCGGCCGGTTTCGTGTTCAGCGTGAAAAAACACATCGAATAGATCCATGCGGGAGATCGAAAGGTTGGTAATTCAGTGTTTTTCATGTATCTCGGTTTCTCCGGGTCCTATGGCGAAAAAAAAATAAAAATTTCGGATCACTATGGTTTTTCGATCATATCTCCCGTTTTATCGGTCGTATCGCTGAAACTCGGGCAGTTTCGTGTTCAGCGTGAAAAAACCTATTGAATGGAGTCTTGCGGGAGCTCGAAAGATTGGGATTTCAGTGTTTATCATGGCTCTCGGTTTTTCTTAGTCCTATGGCGAAAAAAACCGGAAATTTCGGGTCACTATGGTTTTTCGATTATATCTCCCGTTCTATCGGTCGTTTTGGAAAAACTCGGCCGATTTCGTGTTCAGCGTGAAAAAACACATCGAATAGAGCCTTGCGGGAGCTCGAAATATTGGTAATTCAGTGTTTTTCACGTAACTCGGTTTCTCCGGGTCCTATAGCAAAAAAAATGAAAATTTCGGATCACTATGGTTTTTCGATCATATCTCCCGTTCTATCGGTCGTATCGCTAAAACTCGGCCGGTTTCCCGTTCAGCGTGAAAAAACACTTCGAATAGAGTCTTGCGGGAGCTCGAAAGATTGGTAATTCAGTGTTTTTCATGTATCTCGGTTTCCCCGGGTCCTATGGCGAAAAAAATGAAAATTTCGGATCACTATGGTTTTTCGATCATATCTCCCGTTCTATCGGTCGTATCGCTAAAACTCGGTCAGTTCCGTGTTCAGCGTGAAAAAACACATCAAAAAGAGCCTTGCGGGAGCTCGAAATATTGGTAATTCAGTGTTTTTCATGTATCTCGGTTTCTCCAGGTCCTATGGCGAAAAAAAATGGACATTTCGGATCACTATGGTTTTTCGATCATATCTCCCGTTCTATTGGTCGTATCGCTAAAACTCGGCCGGTTTCGTGTTCAGCGTGAAAATACACATCAAATAGATCCTTGCGGGAGATCGAAAGATTGGTAATTCAGTGTTTTTCATGCATCTCGGTTTCTCCGGGTCCTATGGCGAAAAAAAATGAAAATTTCGGATCACTATGGGTTTCCGATCATATCTCCCGTTCTATCGGTCGTATTGCTAAAACTCGTTCGGTTCCATGTTCAGCGTGAGAAAACACATTGGATAGAGCCTTGCGGGCGCTCGAAAGATTGGTAATTCAGTGTTTTTCATGTATCTCGGTTTCTCCGGGTCCTATGACGAAAAAAAATGAAAATTTCGGATCACAATGGTTTTTCGATCATATCTTCCGTTCTATCGGTCGTATAGCTAAAACTAGGTCAGTTTCGTGTTCAGCGTAAAAATACACATCGAATAGAGTCTTGCGGGAGCTCGAAAGATTGGTAATTCGGTGTTTTTCATTTATCTCGGTTTCTCTGGGTCCTATAGCGGAAGAAAAAATAAAAATTTCGGATCACTATGGTTTTTCGATCATATCTCCCGTTCTATCGGTCGTATCGCTGAAACCCGGTAAGTGTCGTTCTCAGCGTAAGAAATCACATCAGATTGAGCTTCGCGGAAGCTCGAAAGATTAGTAATTCAGTGTTCTTCATGTATCTCGGTTTCTCTGGGTCCTATGGCGGAAAAAAAATGAAAATTTCGGATCACTATGGTTTTTCGATCATATCTCCCGTTCTATCGGTCGTATCGCTGAAACCCGATGAGTGTCGTTCTCAGCGTAAGAATTCACATCAGATTGAGCTTTGCGGAAGCTCGAAAGATTGGTAATCCAGTGTTTTTCATGTACCTCGGTTTTTCGCGGTCCTATGTCGGAAAAAAAAAGAAATTTTGGATCACTATGGTTTTTCGATCATATCTCCCGTTCTATCGGTCGTATAGCTGAAACTAGGTCAGTTTCGTGTTCAGCGTGAAAAAACACATCGAATAGAGTCTTGCGGGAGCTCGAAAGATTGGTAATTCAGTGTTTTTCATGTATCTCGGTTTCTCTGGGTCCTATGGCGAAAAAAAAATGAAAATTTCGGATCACTATGGTTTTTTGATCATATCTCCCGTTCTATCGGTCGTATCGCTAAAACTCGGTCAGTTTCGTATTCAGCGTGAAAAATCACATCGACCAGAGCATTGCGGGAGCTCGGAATATTGGTAATTCAGTGTTTTTCATGTACCTCGGTTTTTCTCGGTCCTATGTCGGAAAAAACAGGAATTTTGGATCACTATGGTTTTTGTATCATATCTCCCGTTCTATCGGTGGTATCGCTGATACCTGGTAAGTGTCGTTCTCAGCGTAAGAAATCACATCAGATTGAGCTTTGCGGAAGCTCGAAAGATTGGTAATCCAGTGTTTTTCATGTACCTCGGTTTTTCTCGGTCCTATGTCGGAAAAAAAAGAAATTTTGGATAACTATGGTTTTTCGATCATATCTCCCGTTCTATCGGTCGTATTGCTGAAACTCGGGCAGTTTCGTGTTCAGCGTGAAAAAACACATTGAATGTAGTCTTGCGGGAGCTCGAAAGATTGGGATTTCAGTGTTTATCATGGCTCTCGGTTTTTCTTAGTCCTACGGCGAAAAAAACCGGAAATTTCGGATTACTATGGTTTTTCGATCATATCTCCCGTTCTATCGGTCGTATCGCTGAAACTCGGTCGGTTTCGTGTTCAGCGTGAGAAAACACATCGGATAGAGCCTTGCGGGAGCTCGAAAGATTGGTAATTCAGTGTTTTTCATGTATCTCGGTTTCTTCGTGTCCTATAGCGAAAAAAATGAAAATTTCGAATCACTATGGTTTTCCGATCATATCTCCCGTTCTATCGGTCGTATCGCTAAAACTCGGCCGGTTTCGTATTCAGCGTGAAAAAACACATCGAATAGATCCTTGCGGGAGATCGAAAGGTTGGTAATTCAGTGTTTTTCATGTATCTCGGTTTCTCCGGGTCCTATAGCGACAAAAATGAAAATTTCGGATCACTATGGTTTTCCGATCATATCTCCCGTTCTATCGGTCGTATCGCTAAAACTCGGTCGGTTTCGTGTTCAGCGTGAGAAATCACATCGGATAGAGCCTTTCGGGAGCTCGAAATATTGGTAATTCAGTTTTTTTTATGTATCTCGGTTTCTCCGGGTCCTATGCCGAAAAAAAAATGAAAATTTCGGATCACTATGGTTTTTCGATCATATCTCCCGTTCTATCGTTCGTATTGCAAAAACTCGATCAATTTCGTAATCAGCGTGAAAAAAGACATCGAAAAGATCCTTGCGGGAGATCGGAAGATTGGTAATTCAGTGTTTTTCATATATCTCGGTTTCTCCGGGTCCTATGGCGAAAAAAAATGAAAATTTCGGATCACCATGGTTTTTCGATCATATCTCCCGTTCTATCGGTCGTATCGCTGAAACTCGGGCAGTTTCGTGTTCAGCGTGAAAAAACACATTGAATAGAGCCTTGCTGGAGCTCGAAATATTGGTAATTCAGTGTTTCTCTTGTATCTCGGTTTCTCCGGGTCCTCTGGCGAAAAAAAATGAAAATTTCGGATCACCATGGTTTTTCGATCATATCTCCCGTTCTATCGGTCGTATCGCTAAAACTCGGTCGGTTTCGTGTTAAGCGTAAAAAACACATCGAATAGAGCCTTGCTGGAGCTCGAAATATTGGTAATTCAGTGTTTTTCATGTATCTCGGTTTCTCCGGGTCCTATAGCGACAAAAATGAAAATTTCGGATCACTATGGTTTTCCGATCATATCTCCCGATCTATCGGTCGTATCGCTAAAACTCGTTTGGTTTCGTGTTTAGCGTGAGAAATCACATCGGATAGAGCCTTTCGGGAGCTCGAAATATTGGTAATTCAGTGTTTTTTATGTACCTCGGTTTCTCCGGGTCTTATGCCGAAAAAAAATGAAAATTTCAGATCACTATGGTTTTTCGATCATATCTCCCGTTCTATCGGTCGTATTGCAAAAACTCGATCAATTTCGTAATCAGCGTGAAAAAACACATCGAAAAGATCCTTGCGGGAAATCGGAAGATTGGTAATTCAGTGTTTTTCATATATCTCGGTTTCTCCGGGTCCTATGGCAAAAAAAAATGAAAATTTTGGATCACTATGATTTTTCGATAATATCTCCCGTTCTATCTGTCGTATCGCTAAAACTCGGTCGGTTTCGTGTTAAGCGTAAAAAACACATCGAATAAAGCCTTGCTGGAGCTCGAAATATTGGTAATTCAGTGTCTTTTATGTACCTCGGTTTCTCCGGGTCCTCCCACACAGCAAAAAGACGTCCAAAGTACGTCTTTCGGACGTCTCGACAGTTGTCTCGTGATGGTATTGGGATGGTCCCATGGGACTCCCATGCGCTTTTAAATGTCCGCTATGTGTTACCGGAATGGGACAATCCCACTGACGTCCCTGCGATGTCCAAAGATTTGCTTATATGCATATCCGTAAAAAAACGCTTGCGAAATAATTATTTATTTGTTAAATCAATTTTTTTTTGGCCGACAGTCGACATATCGTTATATTAATTCAATTATTTGACCAATATGAATTAAAAAAAAAAGTTGTCCGGAAATGCAATTTGCATTTCGGAAAGATGGCACTGCGGGGATTCGAACCTACGACCTGACGGACTGACCTATCTACCTAACTAATAACTACCTAACTTAAACCACTACGCTAATCTGACTATTGAGATTGTACCATTACTTTACGCTCATATAACGCACATCTAACAGGAACACAGAGAGTGTTATTTTCCTCACTCAGTGACTGAAATACTCAAGTATAAGACTTTTGTCCTATAAGACCTCATGTTATAGTCTTACTCGTACCTCCCATAGACGTCCATGAAAAAGTGCATTGGGATCGTCTACTAACGGTTACGACAGGACATTCTTAAGTCATCCTATATTAATCCCGGGTAGAACAGTGTCTTACTAGTACCTCCCACAGATGTCTATAAGAGAGTGCAGTGTGATCGTCTACGAATGGTCACGGGAGGATATCCACAAGCCATCCTATATTAATCCCGGGTAGAACAGTGCCCTACTAGTACCTCGAACAGACGTCCATAAGAGAGTGCACAGCGATCGTCTACAAATGGTCACGACAGGACATCCTCAAGCCATCCTATATTAATCCCGGGTGGAACAATTTCTCACCGGCACCTCCCACAGACGTCTATAAGAGAGTGCACAGCGATCGTCTATTAACGGTTACGACAGGACATCCTCAAGCCATCCCATATTAATCCCGGGTAGAACAGTGTCTTACTAGTACCTCCCACAGATGTCTATAAGAGAGTGCAGTGTGATCGTCTACTCATGGTCACGGGAGGATATCCACAAGCCATCCTATATTAATCCCGGGTAGAACAGTGTCCTACTAGTACCTCGAACAGACGTCCATAAGAGAGTGCACAGCGATCGTCTACAAATGGTCACGACAGGACATCCTCAAGCCATCCTATATTAATCCCGGGTGGAACAATGTCTCACTGGCACCTCCCACAGACGTCTATAAGAGAGTGCACTGCGATCGTCTACAAGCGGTCACGACAGGACATCCTCAAGCCATCCTATATTAATCCCGGGTAGAACAATGTCTCACTAGTACCTCCCACAGACGTCTATAGGACGTTCTATCTTGCCGAGACCCGAATAGGACTGTATCAGGATGATCCCGGGATCAATTTTGCTGTGTGGGCTATGCCGAAAAAAAATGAAAATTTCGGATCACTATGGTTTTTCGATCATATCTCCCGTTCTATCGGTCGTATTGCAAAAACTCGATCAATTTCGTAATCAGCGTGAAAAAACACATCGAAAAGATCCTTGCGGGAAATCGGAAGATTGGTAATTCAGTGTTTTTCATATATCTCGGTTTCTCCGGGTCCTATGGCAAAAAAAAATGAAAATTTTGGATCACTATGATTTTTCGATAATATCTCCCGTTTTATCTGTCGTATCGCTGAAACTCGGTCGGTTTCCTCTCCAGCGTGAAAAATCACATCGACCAGAGCATTGCGGGAGCTCGAAAAATTGGTGACGCAGTGTTTTTCATGTACCTTGGTTTTTCTCGGTCCTATGTCGGAAAAAAAAGAAATTTTGGATCTCTAAAAAAAACAGAAATTCTGGATCACTATGGTTTTCGGATCATATCTTACGTATTATCGGTCGTCTCGCTGAAACCCGGTGAGTTTTGTTCTCAGCGTAAAAAATCACATCAGATTGAGCTTTGCGGGAGCTCGAAAGATTGGTAGTTCAGTGTTTTTCATGTATCTCGGTTTCTCCGGGTCCTATGGCGAAAAAAAACGAAAATTTCGGATCACTATGGTTTTTCGATCATATCTCCCGGTCTATCGGTCGTATCGCTAAAACTCGGTCGGTTTCGTGTTAAGCGTAAAAAACACATCGAATAGAGCCTTGCTGGAGCTCGAAATATCGGTAATTCAGTGTTTTTCATGTATCTCGTTTTCTCCGGGTCCTACGGCGAAAAAAAATGAAAATTTTGGATCACTATGATTTTTCGATAATATCTCCCGTTTTATCTGTCGTATCGCTGAAACTCGGTCGGTTTCCTCTCCAGCGTGAAAAATCACATCGACCAGAGCATTGCGGGAGCTCGAAAAATTGGTGACGCAGTGTTTTTCATGTACCTTGGTTTTTCTCGGTCCTATGTCGGAAAAAAAAGAAATTTTGGATCTCTAAAAAAAAAACAGAAATTCTGGATCACTATGGTTTTCGGATCATATCTTACGTATTATCGGTCGTCTCGCTGAAACCCGGTGAGTTTTGTTCTCAGCGTAAAAAATCACATCAGATTGAGCTTTGCGGAAGCTCGAAAGATTGGTAATTCAGTGTTTTTCATGTATTCCGGTTTCTCCGGGTCCTACGGCGAAAAAAAATGAAAATTTTGGATCACTATGACTTTTCGATAATATCTCCCGTTTTATCTATCGTATCGGTGAAACTCGGTCGGTTTTCCTCTTCAGCGTGAAAAATCACATCGACCAGAGCATTGCGGGAGCTCGAACGATTGGTAATTCAGTGTTTTTCATGTACCTCGGTTTTTCTTAGTCCTATGGCGAAAAAAACCGGAAATTTCGGGTCAATATGGTTTTTCGATTATATCTCCCGTTCTATCGGTCGTATCGCTAAAACTCGGCCGGTTTCGAGTTCAGCGTGAAAAAACACATCGAATAGATCCTTGCGGGAGATCGAAAAATTGGTAATTCAGTGTTTTTCATGTATCTGTGTTTTCACTATGGTTTTTCGATCATATCTCCCGTTCTATCGGTCGTATCGCTGAAACTCGGGCAGTTTCGTGTTCAGCGTGAAGAAACACATTGAATGGAGTCTTGCGGGAGCTAAAAAGATTGGGATTTCAGTGTTTATCATGGCTCTCGGTTTTTCTTAGTCCTATGGCGAAAAAAACCGCAAATTTCGGGTCACTATGGTTTTTCGATTATATCTCCCGTTCTATCGGTCGTATCGCTAAAACTCGGTCGGTTTCGTGTTAAGCGTAAGAAACACATCGAATATAGCCTTGCTGGAGCTCGAAATATTGGTAATTCAGTGTTTTTCATGTATCTCGGTTTCTCCGGGTCCTATGGCGAAAAAAAAATGAAAATTTCGGATCACTATGGTTTTCCGATTATATCTCCCGTTCTATCGGTCGTATCGCTAAAACTCGGCCGGTTTCGTGTTCAGCGTGGAAAAACACATCGAATAGATCCTTGCGGGAGATAGAAAGATTGGTAATTCAGTGTTTTTCATGTATCTCGGTTTCTCCGGGTCCTATAACGAAAAAAAAAGAAAATTTCGGATCACTATAGTTTTTCGATCACATCTCTCGTTCTATCGGTCGTATCGCTGAAACTCGGTCAGTTTCGTGTTCAGCGTAAAATAACACATTGAATGGAGTCCTGCGGGAGCCCGGAAGATTGGGATTTCAGTGTTTATCATGCCTCTCGGTTTTTCTTAGTCCTATGGCGAAAAAAAACGGAAATTTCGGGTCACTATGGTTTTCCGATCATATATCCCGTTCTATCGGTCGTATCGCTAAAACTCGGCCGGTTTCCTATTCAGCGTGAAAAACCACATCGAATAGATCCTTGCGGGAGATCGAAAGATTGGTAATTCAGTGTTTTTCATGTATATCGATTTCTCCGGGTCCTATAGCGAAAAAAATGAAAATGTCGGATCACTATGGTTTTCCGATCATATCTTCCGTTCTATCGGTCGTTTCGCTAAAACTCGGCCGGTTTCGTGTTCAGCGTGAAAAAACACATCGAATAGATCCATGCGGGAGATCGAAAGGTTGGTAATTCAGTGTTTTTCATGTATCTCGGTTTCTCCGGGTCCTATGGCGAAAAAAAAATAAAAATTTCGGATCACTATGGTTTTTCGATCATATCTCCCGTTTTATCGGTCGTATCGCTGAAACTCGGGCAGTTTCGTGTTCAGCGTGAAAAAACCTATTGAATGGAGTCTTGCGGGAGCTCGAAAGATTGGGATTTCAGTGTTTATCATGGCTCTCGGTTTTTCTTAGTCCTATGGCGAAAAAAACCGGAAATTTCGGGTCACTATGGTTTTTCGATTATATCTCCCGTTCTATCGGTCGTTTTGGAAAAACTCGGCCGATTTCGTGTTCAGCGTGAAAAAACACATCGAATAGAGCCTTGCGGGAGCTCGAAATATTGGTAATTCAGTGTTTTTCACGTAACTCGGTTTCTCCGGGTCCTATAGCAAAAAAAATGAAAATTTCGGATCACTATGGTTTTTCGATCATATCTCCCGTTCTATCGGTCGTATCGCTAAAACTCGGCCGGTTTCCCGTTCAGCGTGAAAAAACACTTCGAATAGAGTCTTGCGGGAGCTCGAAAGATTGGTAATTCAGTGTTTTTCATGTATCTCGGTTTCCCCGGGTCCTATGGCGAAAAAAATGAAAATTTCGGATCACTATGGTTTTTCGATCATATCTCCCGTTCTATCGGTCGTATCGCTAAAACTCGGTCAGTTCCGTGTTCAGCGTGAAAAAACACATCAAAAAGAGCCTTGCGGGAGCTCGAAATATTGGTAATTCAGTGTTTTTCATGTATCTCGGTTTCTCCAGGTCCTATGGCGAAAAAAAATGGACATTTCGGATCACTATGGTTTTTCGATCATATCTCCCGTTCTATTGGTCGTATCGCTAAAACTCGGCCGGTTTCGTGTTCAGCGTGAAAATACACATCGAATAGATCCTTGCGGGAGATCGAAAGATTGGTAATTCAGTGTTTTTCATGCATCTCGGTTTCTCCGGGTCCTATGGCGAAAAAAAATGAAAATTTCGGATCACTATGGGTTTCCGATCATATCTCCCGTTCTATCGGTCGTATTGCTAAAACTCGTTCGGTTCCATGTTCAGCGTGAGAAAACACATTGGATAGAGCCTTGCGGGCGCTCGAAAGATTGGTAATTCAGTGTTTTTCATGTATCTCGGTTTCTCCGGGTCCTATGACGAAAAAAAATGAAAATTTCGGATCACAATGGTTTTTCGATCATATCTTCCGTTCTATCGGTCGTATAGCTAAAACTAGGTCAGTTTCGTGTTCAGCGTAAAAATACACATCGAATAGAGTCTTGCGGGAGCTCGAAAGATTGGTAATTCGGTGTTTTTCATTTATCTCGGTTTCTCTGGGTCCTATAGCGGAAGAAAAAATAAAAATTTCGGATCACTATGGTTTTTCGATCATATCTCCCGTTCTATCGGTCGTATCGCTGAAACCCGGTAAGTGTCGTTCTCAGCGTAAGAAATCACATCAGATTGAGCTTCGCGGAAGCTCGAAAGATTAGTAATTCAGTGTTCTTCATGTATCTCGGTTTCTCTGGGTCCTATGGCGGAAAAAAAATGAAAATTTCGGATCACTATGGTTTTTCGATCATATCTCCCGTTCTATCGGTCGTATCGCTGAAACCCGGTAAGTGTCGTTCTCAGCGTAAGGAATCACATCAGGTTGAGCTTTGCGAAACCTCGAAAGATTGGTAATCCAGTGTTTTTCATGTACCTCGGTTTTTCTCGGTCCTATGTCGGAAAAAAAAAGAAATTTTGGATCACTATGGTTTTACGATCATATCTCCCGTTCTATCGGTCGTATCGCTAAAACTCGGCCAGTTTCGTGTTGAGCGTGAACAAACACATCGAATAGAGTCTTGCGGGAGCTCGAAATATTGGTAATTCAGTGTTTTTCATGTATCTCGGTTTCTCCGGGTCCTATGGCGAAAAAAAATGAAAATTTCGGGTCACTATGGTTTTTCGATAATATCTCCCGTTTTATCTGTCGTATCGGTGAAACTCGGTCGGTTTTCCTCTTCAGCGTGAAAAATCACATCGACCAGAGCATTGCGGGAGCTCGAATGATTGGTAATTCAGTGTTTTTCATGTACCTCGGTCTTTCTCGGTCCTATGTCGGAAAAAAAAAGAAATTTTGGATCACTATGGTTTTTCGATCATATCTCCCGTTCTAGCGGTCGTATCGCTAAAACTCGGCCGGTTTCGTGTTCAGCGTGAAAAAACACATCGAATAGATCCTCGCGGGAGATCGAAAAATTGGTAATTCAGTGTTTTTCATGTATCTCGGTTTCTCCGGGTCCACATTTCGGTCCACTATAGTTTTTCGATCACATCTCTCGTTTTATCGGTCGTATCGCTGAAACTCGGTCAGTTTTTTGTTCAGCGTGAAATAACACATTAAATGGAGTCCTGCGGGAGCTCGGAAGATTGGGATTTCAGTGTTTATCATGCCTCTCGGTTTTTCTTAGTCCTATGGCGAAAAAAACCGGAAATTTCGGGTCACTATGGTTTTTCGATTATATCTCCCGTTCTATCGGTCGTATCGCTAAAACTCGGCCGGTTTCGAGTTCAGCGTAAAAAAACACATCGAATAGATCCTTGCGGGAGATCGAAAAATTGGTAATTCAGTGTTTTTCATGTATCTGTGTTTTCACTATGGTTTTTCGATCATATCTCCCGTTCTATCGGTCGTATCGCTGAAACTCGGGCAGTTTCGTGTTCAGCGTGAAGAAACACATTGAATGGAGTCTGGCGGGAGATCGAAAGATTGGTAATTCAGTGTTTTTCATGTATCTCGGTTTCTCCGGGTCCTATAACGAAAAAAAAATAAAATTTCGGATCACTATAGTTTTTCGATCACATCTCTCGTTCTATCGGTCGTATCGCTAAAACTCGGTCGGTTTCGTGTTAAGCGTAAGAACCACATCGAATATAGCCTTGCTGGAGCTCGAAATATTGGTAATTCAGTGTTTTTCATGTATCTCGGTTTCTCCGGGTCCTATGGCGAAAAAAAAATGAAAATTTCGGATCACTATGGTTTTCCGATTATATCTCCCGTTCTATCGGTCGTATCGCTAAAACTCGGCCGGTTTCGTGTTCAGCGTGGAAAAACACATCGAATAGATCCTTGCGGGAGATCGAAAGATTGGTAATTCAGTGTTTTTCATGTATCTCGGTTTCTCCGGGTCCTATAACGAAAAAAAAATAAAATTTCGGATCACTATAGTTTTTCGATCACATCTCTCGTTCTATCGGTCGTATCGCTGAAACTCGGTCAGTTTCGTGTTCAGCGTAAAATAACACATTGAATGGAGTCCTGCGGGAGCTCGGAAGATTGGGATTTCAGTGTTTATCATGCCTCTCGGTTTTCCTTAGTCCTATGGCGAAAAAAAACGGAAATTTCGGGTCACTATGGTTTTCCGATCATATATCCCGTTCTATCGGTCGTATCGCTAAAACTCGGCCGGTTTCCTATTCAGCGTGAAAAACCACATCGAATAGATCCTGTTGTGGTACAATATGGAATGGAACGGAAAGTGGGTTTGAATAAGACGGTTACACAGTGTGCCTATAGTTTTAACGCATAATATGTTTTATTAGTAATGATTTAAGATTAGTCAGTCTGTGAAAACTAAACATAGAGAGCTCTGGTGGCCGATAAGAAAAACATAATAATAAATAAAATACCCGGATGCCGTGTAGCGACGAAAGAGTATAAACAATTAAAAATAAATGAGCAGTAAAAACAATTAAAAATAAATTAACCGGGGTGCTGTGCAGCGACGAATGGGATGAAAACAATTAAAAATAAAATAGATGTGTTTTTTTCTTAAGGGTCTAGAGCCGCGGGGTTTTCGGGGGCGATTCGACGAGTGGTCGGTTACCCCGGGCTGGGGCGAGAGGGCGTGATGGCCGAGTAGGAATCTTGGTCAGGATATACCCTAGGAGTTGGGGAGCGTTCCTAGGACGGAGGGGTCGAGGGACGTAAGGTGGTGGTGGAGGAGGAGTGCGGCGAGTTGGGGAGGGGGAAGTTTGTGTAAGCTGTGGGGTGGGGGAAGATGGAGTTTGCGTAGGGGGAGGGGTTGGTGAGGATGGGGTCTGAAGAGAGGAAAGAGTGGGGGAAGTTGGATTGGGAGGAGAGTCGGGAATTGGGGAAACTGGAGGCCTTGTGAGGTGGGCTTCAGCCCTCCCTTCGACCAGCTCCCATAGTGCGAGGTAATCCTCGTCACACGAAAGTTCGAGAGTGTTCTCGTCGGGTCCGAGGGGAATGTTGGGGCGTTGGGAAGGGAGTGGTTTTGTAGGAGGAGGAGGAGGAGGAGTGGGGGTGGCGGGGCGTTTAAATGGGCTTGGAGCCCAGGGGGGCAAGGGGGCGTCGAAAGGCCGGTCTGGCCCTAGCAGGCGGTGGATATTCCTCGCGTCTGTCCCGAATGATCGGGAGTTTCCAATGGTCCCCGGCATCCGGTGTCGAGAGGCCCGGCGGAGCTGTCGACGAATGTACGACGCGGTGAGTCGATCCTTTGGCATCTACATAACAACAAAGCAGTTTGGGGGGGCTTGGTAATTAACGTGTCCCCTTTTCTGCCTTTAATTTTCCTTGCTGAAAAAAAGTTATGATTAGCGGGAGTGAAAAAAAAAAAGGGATATGAGGCAGGATGGGTCTGGGTGAGTGCTTTAGCCAGCACGTCGGTGGTGAGTGCTTTAGTCAGCACGTCGGGGTGAGTGCTTTAGTCAGCACGTCGGGGTGAGTGCTTTAGTCAGCACGTCGGTGGTGAGTGCTTTAGTCAGCACGTCGGGGTGAGTGCTTTAGTCAGCACGTCGGGGTGAGTGCTTTAGTCAGCACGTCGGGGTGAGTGCTTTAGTCAGCACGTCGGGGTGAGTGCTTTAGTCAGCACGTCGGGGTGAGTGCTTTAGTCAGCACGTCGGTGGTGAGTACTTTAGACAGCACGTCAGGGCAAGCGCTTTATCCAGCGCATTGGTTTGTCCCGCTTTAGTCAGCGGGGACAGACTGCGATTTTCGTGGCTCGCGCTCCGCCTTATATACCCGTCGAGCCGCATCGGCGGCGGGGACGGCGGCGAGGGCAGCGGCGTAGAAGTCGAGGGGCCCACGATTCTGGCGTGGCAGTGGTGTAGAAGTCGAGGGGCCAATGATTCTGGCGTGGCGCCATCTGTCGGCGCCCGCCCGCGGTTACTTGCTATGATTATTTAATACTTGGTCCATGGTTTTTAAGGTCCACTGGTATTCTCTGTACCAAACGTCCGAGGACTCGTGATTCTGGCGTGGGGCCATCTGTCGGTGTACGTTCGCGACTCTTAGCTATGGTCATTCGGGTACGTGAGCCATGCTTTTTAAGGTTCACTGGTAAATTCGGTATTTGACCGATTATCGTCGACTACGGTAAGTATACATGTATATATATAACGTGTATGATTATTTACAGGTATTCTTACGGGCTAAGGTGAGTGCATATATTTGGATAATGGGATTATCTATAAATAGTTGAATGTATTACTCATTGATATTTGTTTCTTTGTTTGTTTCAGATGGGTAATTCGTGTGGCAGGCCTCGAGCGTGGCTGGTCACACAACAAGTTCCCCCCCTCGTTTTGCTCACGAATTACGTTTTTGAAACAAATGTTGGACGTGGTGATTTACCTTCGATTGTTTCGTCCTGCGTTGTCAAGTGTAGATATGAATTTATTGTGTGGGATGGGTTTGTTTCGCGATCGTAAATTGTAGCGGGATGAGGTGTGGTCGGCGTCGTTGTCGGCGATGGAGTGGTCGTCGGAGATCGAGGGTCCGTCTCGTCGGTCTGGCGCGACTATTTGGGGGTTAGGGGAGGTAACCGGCACTATGCTCGTTAGGGGTATCGTCGCTTCGGGTGGTCGAGAGATGGCGCTGACCGTTTCGCGACGCGGCGGTTCGGCTGTCTGGCGGGACGCTATCTCTGGTGGTCGGGAGGTGGCGCTGACCGTTTCGCGACGCGGCGATTCGGCTCCTTGAGTTACTTCTGATGATGAAGTTAACCCTGTAGTTGGGAGATAACATGGTTTCAGCATACTCCCGTGGATTTTCACAAGTTTTCCATTTCGATTGATTGAATAAATTTCGTTCCCTAGAACTCGTTCAATGGAAAACGGGCCTTCCCAAGGTGGACTGAATCCGGCGTGATAGCCGTCGATGGCTTTTGACAAAGCGTGAGTTTTTGAATATATAAGGTCTCCGGCTTGAAAACGCGAAGATACCTCTTCGGTGGGTGCATAACCACGTTGGTATGCTTCCTGGCTCTCTTGAACCCTTTTTATACGTTTTTCCCGATCCTCTGCGATGTACGCGGTTTTGTCCGAAAACATCCAGTCTCCGGGGCGTTGTAAATTTCTCCCAAGCAGGGTTTCGCTCGGAGTTAGCTCCGTCGCGGCGTTTCGTCGAGTACGAATGTTGAACAGGATCTGCGGTAGATGCGTGTCCCAATTCTTGTGTTCCTGGTCCGTCAGATGCAATCGGAGTCCTTTCTTTATTTCCTGGTTCCTCCTTTCTGTCGGGTTTGCTTGAGGGTGATATATGGCCGTCGTCCAAGGCTGCGCTTGCCAGCGGTCACAGGCTTGTGACCACTTCTGACTCACGAACTGCGGTCCGTTGTCGGTCAGGACGGCTTTAGGATATCCCCACCGGTGGAAGACTTCATTTTCGAGGATTTTTACAATGTGTGGAGTTTCGGATGATCCTAAGGGGAAGGCCTCGACCCATCGTGAGAGTAGATCGGTCACGACGAGAATGAACCGTTTCCCTTTCTTCGATCGGGGGTAGGGCCCCATGAGGTCCACGGCCACTGTTTCCCATGGTTCTCGTGGTTGGTGAGACTTCATCGCCGCAGGATGAGGTGGCTTTGAAGCTTTTATGCGGGAGCAGAGGTGGCATTGTTGTACGTACTCCCTTACGTCGCGGCTAAGTCGAGTCCACGTGTATTGTTGCTGTATGGCCCGCAAGGTCTCGCGGTAGCCTGGATGTCCAGCAAAATCTGAATCGTGGTATTCCCAAAGTACTCTGGCTTTCGTGCTCTCGGGAACGATGAGCCGCCAGTTTCCTCGTACCTTTTTCCATACGCCGTCGTTGATTATCCTCATACTGGATGAAGGGTTTAACCTCTTCATCAGCTCGCAGAGATCGTGATCCTTCTGCTGATCTCGGATGACGCTCTCCGACAGGTTGTCCAGGGTTATCCCACAGATGACGGGTGTCGATTCGACCTTTGAGCTATCGTCCTTCTCCGGTGGAAGCGTCCTCTCTTGATTTTCAAGATCGGTGACGATGTTGTCCTCGGGGGATCGAGAGAGGGCGTCCGGAAGCTCGTTAGCTTGCCCCGGGACGTGTTCGACCTGGTATGGGAATTCTTCCAGCAGGATAGCCCACCGACTTAGTTTAGATTTCTCGTTTTTCATATTCTTCAGCCAGGTAAGCGCCCGATTATCGGTGCGCAAGGTGAACGGACGGTCTTCCAGGTAGCATCGATAACGCTTTACTGCCCAGATGATTGCCAAACACTCCTGTTCGTTGCTGTGGTATCTTCCTTGTGTGGGGCTAAATTTCGCGCTAGCGTAGCTGATGACGCGTCGTTCGCCTTCTGGGGTTGCTTGGTATAGGACTGCTCCCATTCCCACCTTACTGGCATCTGTCTGGAGGACAAACGGCAGACTGGGATCGGGTCGACTCAGTTTTAAGGGTCTGCTCATGGCGGCTTTGACCCGGAGGAACGCTTCCTGCGCTTCGTTGGTCCAATGGAATTTTTTGTTTTTTGGGGTGGCCAGGAGGTCCGTGATGGGTAGGGTTAACGTGGCGAAATGAGGTACGTATTCTCTTAGCCAGTTGCATGTCCCCATGAATTTTTGTACTTCTCTTTTCGTTCTAGGTGGTGAGAAATCGAGGACTACGCCTACGTGTTCCGGCTGCGCCTCGTTTCCCGATAGTTTTACGGTATGCCCGAGGTATGATAATTCGGTCTTCCCGAAATGGCACTTGTCGGTGGAGCATGTTAACCCGTGCAGTGACAATTTCTCGAAGACAAGTGTAAGATGTTTTATGTGTTCCTCCCAGGTGTGGGAGAAAATTATGATGTCGTCCAGGTAGACTACGCAAAATTTGTTGATGTACCCGACGAGGACTTCTAGGCTCATCAGCCTCTGGAAAGTGTTCGGGGCATTTTTCAAACCGAAAGGCATGACCCTGAACTGGTACGTTCCACCGTCTGGGGTGGTGAACGCCGTTAATTTTTTTGCTGAAGGGTCCATCGGGATTTGCCAGTAGCCGCTTTTCAGATCTATGGTTGAGAAGATCTCGGCAGTTCCTAGCACCTTCAGAGAGTCTTGAATCCGGGGTATAGGTTGGATGACGTCCTCGGTGATGTTGTTCAGACGTCGGTAGTCAACGCAAAAACGAGGGCTTCCATCCTTCTTGGTCACGATCACAATAGGAGAACTATAGGGCGATGTACAGGGTTCTGTTATGTCCCCGAAATTAACACGCGTCTCAGAAAGGAT